>WSXT02108748.1:0-25432 GCA_011762715.2 Neuroterus valhalla
TCAACGAAACTTAGAATAATTTAGTACGGCGCAGCGCTCGCAATCCAGCACTACCAACTACCGAGTGACGACGGTGCGCGAAACTTTCAGACACTACGATGAGTAAACAATTGCTCTTACAAAAAAAAGTTCCCAACAAAAATTGTAGAGGATTGTGTGAATCACAACTTTTGTCTTAATAATTTTACGATAGCATCGAAACGGAAAAAGATATCCGATCTAAAAAAATTTTCAACGCTTTTTTTATTTGTATAATCAGGTTTTTAGCAACAAATAAGAAAAATACGGAGAAACATCTAATATATTGATTTGTATCATTTCACAAGGAATTGAATAATTTTTCTTATTTTTTTCAAGGGGTTACACGCGTTTTTGTGAACAATGTTCAAAAGTATCAGTTTCAGGTTTTCGATGTAAAATCATACTTTCATTTATTCTCGATCTCTTGACATGATAGTTAAGTCCCGGAAGTGACTAATAGTGAGTGAATCTTTTTTTCGAAGGGAAAATTTAACAGGTGCGGTCATGGCACTCTATAAGTTCAAATGAATCCTTCTTCAGAAGCGAATTTCCGAAGTACCAACTTCAGAAAAGCCCCGACGACTCGTCCTGTAACCCAAAGGATTCATCCTGAACCTGGAATGCCGAGAATTTATCTGGCTGAATGCCCCTGTACGTAAATCCATTCTGACAAAGTGTTCCCTTTTCTTGTGAATGACACATATATACCAATGAAAAAAGAGGAGGAAAAAGACAAGACCTTAGAGAGTTCAGCATGATAATGTCCCACTCCTCTCTTCATTTTTTCCCCTTTTTCTATGCTAGGAGTAAAAATCGTCTCATGGCCAGTCTGTACCTTCCTAACAGAGAAAACTGCAAAGAATACTGAGGGTGTAATTTTCGGAAGTAGAACATGACTTTTAAGTGTGTTTGAAAGTTCCGCGAATAAGATAAGAATTTTAAAGCTTTCTTATAAGGGAGGACTGTCTTTGAAAACACGTTTGGTCAATCAAATTTGCAGTTTACAAAGAGACACTATCAGGAAATCATAAAAAAACAATGTTTTTAAAAGGAGTTGAATTGGCTTATATTGCGGGTTTTCAATTATAAGTTTAAAAGTAAAGTTTTGGGTGAGAATAACGATAATCTCATAAGAAATCAAAATGAATTTCATACTATGTAATTGATGTAAAAGAATTCGCAAAGAAAAATTAGGGTTTTATTGCCCTCAAAAACAATCTATCTGTCAGTAAGGTAGGAAATGCGAAATTTTCCTCTTTTTAATAAGCTCTTGACGACTTATACTTTTACATCATGAAGATAAAGGAAATTTGAGGCAAAATCCCTTCGTCTCATGTTGAAGCAATATAATATAATAAACTCAAAGGAAAATATATAATGGTTTCACTTTGAAAACTTAAAAGCGAATATAGTAGATGAAGATGTGCAACCAGGTCTTTAATTACCGTTTACCTTCTTTTTTCTTTTAAGCGAAGTATCAAACGACCCATTAGGAAATTCCACCCCGGATTCCGAGACAATTTTAGGTTCACTAAAGCTAGACGCCTCGACATTTGTGGTATTTCGACAATGGTGCATACCAACGTTTTACGCATTTTGATACTGCGGTTCTTCGAATGTTGAGAGTATCATGAAACTAATAATATGGGGAACAATTGCGTCTATAACCAAAATGCGAATTAATTTCAACAATCAATAGGATGGAAAAACTATTATTTACTCAATGTTCTGGAACAAAAAAGATGAATTATCAAGTTCTAGAAAGCTTCAATCAAATTATTAAATATCTTGATCTTCCTAAGTAGATTATAATCCTATGAAATAGCAATTTTGATCCTGCAGAGGCAGTTAATTAGCATATGCAATACTATAAGAAACAATTTATGAAAATGATATGAAGTTATAAATTCAGAAACTGCAGAGATTTCTATACCCCACATTTCTTATGTTTCTACTTTAGGTTACTTATCACATATCGAAAAATTTCGAAGATTATATGTTTCTATATTTTATTCTTGCGTTAATAAAGGACAGTTAACGGAAAAGTGTGCTGTTCGTAATTAAATGGAGTTGAAAATAATAACAAAGTTTTTTTGACAAGTTAATAATTATCAAGTTATTCGCAATAAAGACTAACGAACCAGGAGCACGCGTTAGATATCCAAGAGTGTGTGCGTAAACAACTTCAGTTCGAATCATTTCTAATTCGCTTACTTTTGTAGTAGCTTGTGAGTGACTGATGCAGTTTCACATTTAGGCGATATACAAAAATTGGAGCAAATCTCTTTTCCAAAAACGTTCAATTCTGTGATAGTACAAAAGAGGTTGAGATATTTATATGCTGTAGAATTATCTTGAATTCTTGTAGAATTTTCTAGAAATCTGACAAATTCTCTTAAATTCTGTAAAAGGCTCTTAAACACTGCTAAATTCTGTAGAAATCACTCAGATTCAGGAAGTTTTTCAAAAATCTGTTGAATTATTTCAAATTCAATTCAGTAGTCTTGAATTTTGTAGTATCTGTAGAATGCGTGTGATCCCCGTGGAATCTTGTGGAACTCTCTGGAAACCTGTAAAATTCTCTTGTATTCTTGGAGAATTCTCTAGAAATATGTGGAATACTCGTCAATTGTCTAGAGTTCACTAGGACCATATATCCGGGGTATGTTCAGGGTGCTAATTTAGATGGGAACACGATGACGAACTGGCGAGAAAATCGACGTTCTTTATGGACGGATCAACTCGATAATAACCTGCTTAGTTGTTATGATGCCAGTACTGTCCCTAACTACAGAGGTTACATGACACGCCTGCACACTCTGTGGTGCAAGAAACACCCAGAGCTTTCGCACCTATCACAGCGAGTGTTAAGAAACCGTGCCGTTAACCTTTCGCAAACACTGTAGTTGGCGTATGTTGGCCTCTTGTTGAAGCTTATTGGGAATAGAAATCGTGACGTAATCAAGATGGCCTCCATCAATATGGCGGTCATAAAGAGGCACCTTACTGTTAACGTAAATGTAAATAGGAGCTGGTTTCTTGAATTTGTGTACTTAAGAAGGTAAGAATGAAACTGACGATTGCAGAAATTTGTGGCTTTGGTGGATCTACACCGTCTTGTAGAAATTTTGTTGAAGGAGAAAAAGTGTCACAAGTTGGGCACATAATATTCTACGGTCAACTATACACAGACACTGACCAACAATTTAGAATATTTGCCTTTTGCCTGCAATCGTCTTATTCAACATCTGCTCTTCACAAAATTAGAGGAGAAATATTTTCTCCCGGAAATATAGATATTGCAAATACAGCTGCAAAGCTGGTTTAAGTAAAAAATGTAAGCATGTTGTTGCAGTCTGACTTCACTTGACTTCGATCTTGTTTTTCATGTGAAACGAATGGAATAATGAGTCAATTTATACGCTTGGTACACACCTTTTAAATAAATCTTTATATCTCCGATCTTATAAAAACGGGGTAGGGTTACTTTTTTAGAAAAATATTCACTATTTACAGAGCCGGATTTGGGAATTTGCCGCCCCTGGGCAAAAACGAAAAATCACTTTCTTCAAATTATTTTTTTCGGTACAAAATTTGCCTGCCTTTGGAAATTCGCCACCCCGGGGCAGTGCTCATGTTGCGCCTTAGGCAAATCCACGCCTGAATATTTACAAATATTTGTTGAGTATTTAGAAATTGAATTTTGAGGTTAGAATTCGGTTTCATGGCTCTTGCATCAATTTAGAAAAATAAAAACACTTCGATTATATGAAAAAAACTATTTATCTATCAAAGTCAGGAAAATATGTTACAATTTAGGTTTTTATAGGTGTGTACGTTAATATATTAACCTATATACATGCTTGGCTGTAGTCTTCTCTCTTGAAATGCTTGAAACAAACAACCATATTCTGACTCTCTTCTTTCCCGATTTCCAAAACTTGTTCCCACAGTCTTCTGCGTTCGACTATTTCTTCATTTCCATTTATTGTTTTTTCTTCGACAAAACTTTTATTAACTTTAGAAAATTTATGGAATCTAATTTCTGGATCTCTCCAACCCCTTCAGGATCAGCCGAAAACAGAGCAAAAGACATTTCTATTTGTCTTTTTAGGACTGAATTTCATCCCACTATCATTCATATTACTTCAAGATTAATTTTTTTTTTGCACCGACAACACTATTTTCTAGTTTGAAACTTCAGAATAGAAGTTCTGTATATTTCGGCTCATATATCGCATGTGAACAAGCCTCCTTATTTTAGTAATTTTTGTTGCCACCAGACGTCGTATCGCAGTTCTGCGGTTCCCAGTAGTCAGTTTTGTTTCGGGTCATGTGTAAAATGTGCAGAAATCATAATTATTGATTTTTTCTTCATATTATTGATATTGGACGTGTTAATTGATTGCATCAATCAGAAAAGTTGATAAAGTGATATCCTTTCTCCGAAAAAAGTCCAAAGTACTGAAAATTTTATTTCACGATCATGTGCATGGATTTTAGGCTGTCCTATAGTTTATGTCGAATATGCCGCCCCTTAACACCTACATGTTGCAAGTAAACATACATTTTTCTCTATGCAGGATTTTAATTCCGTTTCATCTCATTTTCTCATAACCTGGTTTTGAATTTTAGTTTTAGTTTTGTTTTGTTTGCTAAGAACGTTTGGATTGACGTTCTCATGAGATACGGAACCTCATACTCCTTTAAAGCATTGCGCATATCGTTCATCAACAATTAGGCAGAAATCGGAACTTTTTTCCAAAACAGTTGCTTGGATTTTCGATTCTTGTTGAGAAATATACAAGAAAAGCTCATCAGGTTTCTATATGTAAGGCATAAATCGTATGCTCGTACGATATTTTTTTGCAACATCCACCTTGAGGGTAGGACGTTCCTTGAACCTACACTATAAACGAGTTCCTACACTATGTGCAAGGTGACTCTTTCCTTCAAGCAATTTGGAAATAATATTAGCGCATGCCCGATTCGACTCTCATATGCTTTCCGTATCATCATAATCAACACGCAAGCGCATTTCACAAATGAGGAATATTTCAGTCGACAACATATTCCAAGGTAGTTATCCCGCATATTTTGTTTCATTTCATTTTTTCTATCCAAGGTATTAATACTATAGTTTCCCCACATCAAACGATACCGAATATACACTGAAATGAAGTAACAATGAGGAGAGGATGAAACTTAGTAGAGCATAAGATTGTGATACAAAGAAGACTTGGTGAAAGTCTTAAAATATTTTCTACAAAATAAAATACACCCCCAGGGATCACGTTGAAACATTAAAAATGGTAATTAGAGGTCTATTAGTTGAGGCAATAATTAAAACCTTATAAATGACATAATTTCTTCCCATTCCAACCCTTACCCTCTCAGCTGAACTATCATATTGCTAAAGTTACGTGCACAACGAGAGACAGTACTGTAGTATGCCAAATGTTATGCAATATAACCTCAAAAAATACCTCAAATACCGCAAATAATAATGAGATGAATTGATATATCCCTAGAATCGTAAGCGCGTAGCCGAATACATGAATTCGGCTATTATCGGGATTTTTGGTTTCACAATTCGCCTATTTTCAAGCTTGCACTGTATAAGGCGTGAGCATCATAATAAGTACTTGACTTGATGCTTTCAGATCCAATAACTAGTTTTATGCTCAGTACTTGTATTAATAAATATTGACACATGTTATTTGTAGGAACAATTTACCCTTTGAAGATTCAAAGAATATAAAGGTAACCATGTGTTGCCGGTAAGTCTCTAATAATTTACAAGTTATAGGCCCTATTTTATTTCAGTTTCCCACGAATTTCTGGGAAATTCTCGTTTGTGTACTAGTGTGTGGATTTTTATGCTAGTCTACAATCATTATCTCACTTCTCATTATAATACGTTTCCCCACACGAATTTTCAATGCAACAGCTCTAAATATCTAATATGTGCATGCACCTGCAAAAATTCCTACTTTTCGATGAAGGTGCAGGATTCATATCCAATCTACATAGAAACACGTATAGTCTTCGCTACAACTTGTTTCTGTTTAATAATAATCAAACCCGGTCCGAGGCTTTCAGCTATACTCATCCTCATATTTAGTTGATTGGTGAAAGCAAATTATAAAATATAACTTGATCTAAATTTTTAGCATCATATTTCTCATGTTTTAATTTGTTTAGACCGTAGCTCGCTGATGCTCTTCCAGAGTACGAGGCGGGAATCGAACCCGCAACCAAACAGCGCGGGTCCAAAGCTCGTGCCTTCAGCCCCCACGACAAACTCACCACTCTCACTGGCATAATGTTGTTATCCACCGGCTTCTTTTTGTTAAGCATTTTTTCTCGAGATATTCGAGGTATTTGTGGAAGTAGTCCACATAGAAAGGTAACCCTATGGCCGGTTATAGTTATGAGATATTTGCGTATTTGTGAATCATAGTCAAAATTATCGTTTCCAAGTTCAAGTGAGGGATTATTCTAGGACCTATAATTAGTATACTTGCACTTAAGTAATGTTCAAAAACTCATTAGAAAAGGGTATAATTCATTCTCGACTGTTTGAAATACCAATTCTCAAAATTCCTCAGCGACTCACATGCGGGGAATTCCTCCGGCTACATGATACTATGCGTAACTATAGTGAATATTCTTACGGTTATCGCAAAGAAAAAACTGTGTCAACAACACAATTCAGAATATACATCCGCAATGTCATTTAGAGTACAACAAAGACTCTAACAGTTTTATTTTTTTGTGAATTTTTGTATCAAGATTAAGCGAAACGTCTCCAATTATCTCTAGGAATTTTTCTTTACTATAGGAGATAAATGAAATTGTCTTATACATCTTGCCTTTATATAATCGAATCAATTGGTACCATCTGTTATATTCTTTTCCAGTTCATAGTGCGCTGATAAGGACTTGATATCAAGTTGAAACATGTCGGCTGTTTAAGCTGCAGTTGCGTCTACATATGAAGAATTTTCAGCAACTAAAAGTCTGTGCCGATCTAGTGACATCGGTTAATGGCGGCGTCAATGTTGCTGTGAGATACATAAATAACTGTCCATCTGAAATTACCTCATAGCTTGTTCATGAAAATAATATTGAAAAACATAATCTGATCAAAAATTTATCCAATATTTTGCTCTATAAATTGGATTTAAATTGAACCTGCTCGACTTGTGTTAAGGTGAGTTTCAGTAAGTTTGCGGAAAGCCAAGTTGAGCGACTTTCGAATATACAACAAACTCAGCTCAACTTTGAAACGCAACGAAGCTCGGCGCAAATGTCAAATAAGCCACTGAGTCGAGCTGAGCTAAGTATTCTTGACTTTTCAAGTGAAGCTGACCATTGTGATCGATACGAGCGCAAAAGAGCAGAATTTTGCTGGAGGTTATGAATCTAGCTATATGCAAGCTGAAAGCGAGTACCGAAGCGAGTGAAAATAATTCGACTTGGCTAAGGCCTAAGTTAACACATAGCTAAGACAAACTCAAGACAAATTCCGATGTACCAGGCCTGGCCGCTAGCAAGACTTAACATTTTATCTCTGAGTAAAATTAGGACCAAGGTTCCGTAGGTTTCTTGTATTAGAATTCTTGGATGGGTTCACTAGATACGTAGGGAAAATTGGAATTCTGATCTTGCTTTAGAAAAGTTTAGTTTCTTCTTGTTTTTGGGACCTACAGGTTCCGAATTTTTAACTTGGAAACCATTCTTCGAAAAATAACAAGTATTTCGGTTGTACGTTTTTCGATTCCAGATGGATGAGACTATTTTGCTCGATTGTATGTACCTATACACAGAGTTCAGAGTATGATGGGCAATGAAGTTTACAAACGAGGAATTCGTTATTTTAACACTGTAAGTGTTGAATTTCAATCATTGCCTCTTAAAACCCAGAATCATAAAATTCCATAATGCAATCATCTTTGAGAAATACTCTGTTTATTTTTCAAACTTAAAGCAACACTTATTATCTACTATATTAGTCACCGACTTGTTTTATATCCTCCGTCGATTTTGGACTGCTGGATTACGGTCCTGGCCGCGAGCGAGGCATATCCTTTTAAGTCAAATTCAAGACGAGTCAAGCAAGGACTCAGTACAAATATTTTTAATTGAAGAATGAAGCAACAGATGCAGGCAAGTGTAGCACGGGGTAAGAGCTAAAAGAGCTCAAGTATAACTGACAATTGAATATCGAATGTTCATAGGTCAAGTTTTCTATATTTATGTTGTAGTGCCGAGGACAATATTATTTTGTGGTTATTATTATGGTATATTTTCTTTTCTTTTCTGGTAGAAAGTCGAACAAGCATCAGTCTATTGCACTCGAGGTATGAACCAACCATAAAATGAACGAGCTCTCAAACCACTTTGAAAGCTCTCTTTGTCTTTTTACAGCTGTTCGAAAGTAATTCCTATGCTAATCTTTCTTTGTTTAGGGTGAACGTCGCTCGCTCGCTTTTGGAGCGAACAGGTATGTTGGCGTATGTGGATGACTTTTACGTTCAAATATAGACCCATGTAGGGTGAAACGAGTATGTTAGTTAGTGATTATTGAAGAAATGTACCACCAACCCTATTATGAAAAAAAATTTGTAATATTTATATAAACAAAGACTCAAGCTGCGGAAAAATGTGATTCATAATCATTCATTTAGAACCTGTTCAGAAGGGTTTGATCCAGAAGTAATAGGCTGCAAAACCTAATGAAAAATTGAAATGTTTGACTGGACCGAGATACTTGATGAATAAATGAACTATTCTGATTCTTATAGGATACAACAAATACGAGAACAAATATATAGATTCTTTCAAGCATTTATTTCCGTAAAGGTTGCACTCTCTATACATATATTGAATTTAAAATCTATATCTGAGCTGAACGTACAAAGTTGTGCTGTTGAAAACTTCCCAGCATTCATACTTATGCAACAACTTATAAAATGAATGATGGAGTGATTACATAACTTTCTTACTTCACTTCCGCATTTTCTCAACTTCCCATATCCCAAGTGGAAGGAAAAGTTACGAAATCGCCAAGAAGAGCAAATGAAACTGTTCAATTGGTATTAACTCTTACATGCTTCATTACAATAACAGAGTGAGGTTTATGCTAGTACTCGAAGGCTGGCTCATCTCCAATGATTATCCACCTCATTCAAATATGGCTTTATGAAATAATACTAAGAAACAAAAGTAATAATACTATACTAACAGATCAGAATGAGTGCAAATGTAAGTAAAACTATTAGAACTATCCTCTCAAGGAAAGTTATTATGTTTTTAATAGCTGCGATCGATCAACTTGAAAATTCTTGGATCCAATTTGGAAGGCTTCCAAAATCAGTAATCTGTGTAACCTTATGTAGCCAATGCTTGTGTTCGACCACATTTTAGTGGCCAAGCATACGATCACTGTGTAGAATTATTTGTCCTTGAATTTTTTTTCAAGACGTCTAACTCAGTTTTCAAGAGAGTAGAGTCTCGTTCTGGCTTATGGACCAGACTTCCAAGACATCAAATTTCCTCCTTGCGCTCATGGTTATAGCTTTTAGTGGAAAGACAAACGGAAATTGTCTCAAGACGAGATTTCTGTCGTCTTTGCTCAAGGACGATAAAAAAATTATAAGATATTCCAAGTTCATCAGAAAGTCAAATCTCCCTAAGAATCATTTTTCCGAAATACTGTCATAACATTACTAACAATATATTGGTTTTTGAAAAATCACTATAATATTTCTAACAATCTATTCGTTCTTTAGTAGAATGATTTTGAGGGGATTCAAACAATAAGGTGAATGAGATGAATTGTATAAGTGAGAAGCCATCTCTTTTTTTTTGACACAGTTAATAAATAATTTGTTGCAATTTCATTTCTAAGAACTCGGCATTTGATGAACGTTAGTACTCACGTACAACTCCACTATATTCTGTCTCCAAGAAACTACGTTCCTTCCGACCCTGACCTTTGAGGTAGCTGGTCTGTTAAACACAGCGATCAGTGTCTATTTTAATAGTCCGAAAGTGAAAAATATTACTTTCAACTCATTATTATGGACTCATTTAACTCATCACAAAAGATGAAAATAATGGTCCGGAAAAGCAAAGAGAAATTCGGTTGATTCAGTTCATCTAGCGAAGGATACTTCCCTCGTTTACCATTTCGCCAGTAATAAGTATTCATAATCGTACAGCCTCAAAGAGAATGCCGAGAAAATGGAATTATTTTTATTCAAACACATAAAAAGTTTAATAATTTCAGTGCTAAGCAACGTAAAGCTGAAGTTGAGAAGAAAAACTTTGGATTATACAACTACGATCTTGTAACATTTAAAGCTACGCAGTTTTGAATTCAATGCTTCCATAACTCAAGATACCTCAGATACGTCCAAAATCAGGACGTTCCTATTCAGGCCTGTGAACCTGCACTCTCCTAGGCTAATGTTTGCAGTGATTGTTAACTCACAATCAAAAGCCTACCTAGTTCCTAGTACTACTTTGTTCGCATCATTATCATCCCTGTTAGTTTCAGGGAATCGACTGTTAATGGACGTAAAAATTGGAGTAGTGTCATCAGTGAGCTTTAGCAGATCTTCACATGCTCAAACCAAAACCATTACGTTTGTTGGAGAAATAACGTACTAGCGTAGGGCAGCGAGGGAAGGACGCTTCTCAAATTTACGACTAAAAGAGATAGTAAATGGTTTGGTAGCCATATCGACTACCGGCGTTTTGTCCCGAATTCGCCTGTGAGAAACTCGTCAGTGTGGCTGAACACAAGCGAATCCTGTCACAGACGCCTTCGGTGAACCCGATGTGCGGTAACCCATCTGCTTTCTAGCCGAGTCGACCACTGCTTGAATCGGGCAATCAGAGCACGTGGTGCTCTAATAGACCCGATCTGGACGGTCAACCAAGGATAGCCATATGATGCTTTCCAATTAATAAAAAGGAATCGTACAACCTTTTCAATGTTGACTCATCAGTCGATGATCCGTCTGCCTGCAAGGGCAGTCCGATAACAGCTACTGTCCACTCGCAGAACGGCGAGGAAGAACCACCGGTCATGGCAAGAGCCGAGAAGGAACAAACTACAGGAGAGAAGCGAGCATCAGCCCTGGGTGGAAGAGCCCGCGAACGCTGGCCTTCCCACTCCTACCGGCTGATACAGGGAGAAATTAAATCTAGAGAGGACCTATGAAGGACAAAAACCACCGCGAAACCACAGCCGCAAATCGAATCAAAACTTGATTCCAATGGAAGCCAGCAGCAGCAAAAAATTATAAACAACGTTAATATCCTTCTTGATCCTACATGATTGACTGTTTATGGACGTAAAGATTTGCGGGACGTAAATGAGAAATTGTTCCACTAAGAAAAGCCGGAACTTCAGTAGTAATCACTGAAACTTCAGAAGGAGAGCGACTATTGAGTGAGCTGTAAATACTCATCACAAGCCGCACCTATCCTATGTCGTAAATATTCCTGTAATTTCCAGAAGACAAACTGTTAGTTGACGTGAAGATAAGCTGAGATTGGTAATTAATTACTTCACCAAGCGAGCCCAAAACTTCAGCAGAGCCTAGATATACTTCAACAGCAGCGAGACTGTTATCAGTGTACCCTAACTGACCACCTCATTCTGACTTTTATAATACTTTAATATTACCTTCAGATAATTTATAGAGTGGTCGAATGTTACAAGTAAGTATCAACTGACCACTGCAGACCACACCTAGCTCATGTCGTTAATATGTATGTTAGTCTCAGTGGATATACTATTTGTAGATGCGAAAATGAGCAGAGAGGTTAGTAGAAACCACCCCTGAAAGCAAGTGGGGAACTTGAATAGCACCTAGAAATACAACAGGAATGCGACAGCTATCAGTAATCATACAAATTACCACAAGCTTCACCTAGCTACTTTGTTGATGCCCCTGTTGGTTCGATAAGATATATTATTACTGGACATAAAGATTGGTGAAGGGTTGAGTAGAAATCATTCCACCAAGCAAATCTGGTCTTGAAAAAGTATCAAAGGTACTTCAGCAGGAGATCAACTGTATCAGTGAGCTTCAACTGAGTAGTACAAGCCACACCTAGCTTCTGTCGGTTGTATCCCTGTTGCCCCCAAGCCGTACTCGTCGAGGTGAAGATTATTTATTCAAGCGTACAATACTGGAAGAGTCAGCTAATTTCACAAGACTATGGCTTTACTGTTTACAGCGTGTTGGAGAAATAACGCACTGGCGTCAGGCAGCGAGGGCAGGACGCTACTCAAATTCTAAACATCACAAAAGAGAGTAGATGGGTTGGTAGCTGTTTTAACTACCAGCGTTTTGTCCCGAATTCACATGTGAGGAACTCGTCAGTGTGCCTGACCACAAGCGAATACTGCCACAGATGCCTTGGGTGAACCCGATGTGCGGTCACCCACCCGCTTGCTAACCGAGTCGACCGCTGCTCGACTCGGGCGATCGGAGCACGTGGTGCTCCAATGGACCCAATCTGGACGGTCATCCAAGAATAGCCGAATAATTCTTTTTAATTGATAAAACGGAAGCATACAACCTTTTCAATGTTGACTCATCAGTCGATGATCCGTCTTCCTGCAGGGGCAGTTCGATAACGGATAATGTCTACTCGTAGGACGGCAAGGAGGAATCACCGGCCATGGCAAGAGCCGAGAAGGAGCTAACTGCAGGAAAAGAACGCAGGCTCATAACTCATGACCTATTATAGTAAGAACATTGTCTTTTTTTGGAATCATAGGGAATTGAGTCTTATTTAACTCACCTGTGAAATACTTATCTGTAAAGTAATAAGGAAGAAAGGTATAGAGTGGTTTTTGAGACTTAGCGTTTTCTCGCTGAAAATCCAAAAAATTGGGCAATTTTCCATGTACCATAACTCGGAACCTATTGAAAATAGCGGACTATTTTTGTAGAAAAATTTTCTCATAATTTAGTTTTATTTCTTTCACCTGTAGGACATTTTGCTTTATGGTCTGCAATTCTTCGAGACTTTTCAATATCGCAAAAACACCATTTTTGCGCTAAGTGATATAACTTGTAAGAGGTAATACAATTTGACTTAACTGCCGAGACCCAAAGAGAGATTACTTCTCGCACTATAAATTCAAGCTTTGACATTATCAGAAAAAGTCATTTTTCGCGAGTTTTGAGCAAAAATCGAATTGCGGTCTATAATACCCCAGTCTCCCCTATTATTATTATTATTATTAGTATTATTCTTCTTCTTATTATTATCATTATTATTATTATTATTATTATTATTATTATTATTATGTAAAAATTCTCTGTTCCAAGTGGAATTTTACCTGCGTGAGACAGCCTGCGAGCCAGCCTCCCCACTTCTAACGACTGACACAGAGAGAACTCAAGACTAAAGGGTACCCGTGAAGGACAATCGCCTGACTGTGGCTCGAAGCGACGCGATGTCATGATGAGCATGCATAGTCATTGAAAAACGACGGCGTTCTTAGTTTTATCCGCAGAGAACAGAGAGTTGAATAATAACAAATTTAGGTTTCACTTGCAGTTGGACAGGACAGTGTTTTGCCGTTAACGTGAGAACTTTTTATTAGGAACTCATTTGATTTCGGAAGATATGTTAGTATGGGAATATACCTTGAGCATGGACGCTGTAGAAAAAACGCATCTTTTTCTAAAGAAAAAATTATCTGATCTGCGTGAATGTGCACACACAGAGGTAAATATAGTATCAAATTGAATGTGATACACGCAAAGCTGAAACAGAACATTATTTTCTGTTTAATTACCTAAGAAATTTGGCGAGACAATGATGAGGAATTTGACTAGCTTCAAAAACTTAAGATGCTTTCAGAATTTTTTTGTGCTGTCCGAAACGATCCTTTTTTAGATAGTGTAAAACTGTGCCATTCCGTTTTGAGATTAGAATCAACTTTTTTGCGCACTTTTATGAACAATTTTTAAATCATTTAATGAAAATGCTGAAAATTTGACTTTGAACGTCACCAGCTTATGAATGGACCCTTACTTATAGTAGAAAGAAGATATTGAGAGAGGCCTAAGTTAAATCTTGTAATTAAATGAATATAAAGAAAAGAGAATCTTGTGAATTGTACATTTTTTATGTCATGTTGACGATAAGTAGTTATATCTTGTACAGTATCGACTCTCTGTGTAGAAACTAGTTCCATTGCAGAAGTCAGTTATTTGTATTCGGTCAAGGTTTCGCTTTGTTTCCTACGTCAAATTAGAGAGCAACCAGCCCAATTTCCGCTGACAACGGCTATTTTTCCCAAAAAGAACGAATGTTAGTATTCTGAAGCACAAGATAGTTTTTCCTTTGTGAGCTGAACAGAATAATGCTGGGAAGTTGATGTGTTTATTCACTTCTGTTCCGTTTCAATTTAAATTGAAAGGTTTGTAATCGTTTGAACCATTCAGTTTCCTATACATACTAATACTTTCAAATTGATGATAGTACATCCCCATTTATTCTTGGAAAACTCGCTTCAAATTTCAGAATACCTTGTGCATTAAATACATCCAGGAGGTACATCAGTTACATAATAATTAATGCATAGTTGAAGGGGCAGTAAGAATGATTTTACCAAGTACTTGATTTTTGTTGTTTCACTGTTCTTAATTTTTTTAATCAAGACAATTTACGTTAGCCTTAGTTCGAACCAGCAACTCTCATATTTAATGTTCAGGAATTTTCATCAATTAACAAATAAAGGTACTTGATTTTGGATAAATTCAGATGAGAAGTGGATATATATAGCTTCTTTCATCATACCGAAAAGATTATTAACAAAATTGCATTTTCAATATTCATAACAATCCGCAAAATATAAAATTGGCTATAATTATATTCTGGCTTCGTTTTAACAATGAAACATAAGAATAATTCAACCTCTAAATTATTCTGGAAGCGAAAGTCAGAAACAACTAAAAGAGAGTAAAAAAATATTTAATATCACAAGTTCGGCAAGATAAAAAATGAGATATTTTATCAGATCCTACACAGCATCAAATAAGAAAACAGTTGACAAGTTTCACAAAGTTCAAGGAAACGGAAAAACGAATGCCAAAATAAATTTGAGCGTCGCTGCAAAGTAAGGAAATTGAAATTTGAACGATAATTCGCGAACATGATGTATGTAGATAAAGTAGGGTAATCAACGATGCCATTTGTCGAATCGTTCGAGTTACTTTGCAAACATAAATAGAGTATTATGCAAAAGATAATTCATTCATAAAATGACATTATCGCATAGCATGCTGTTTATTAATACTGAAATTATTCAGTTATATTATGAAATTTTCATTTGAGTGGAAATTGTTATATGACGCAATTAAATACGTATTATCGTAAAAAACTTACAGGAATGTGCTGTGCGATGAAATAATAAACTCTAATACGGTCATAAACTTTATTTTTGAACTTGAATGTTTCTATACATAATGGCAAAAACTTTGTTCGCAGATGCACCGCGTGCAAGAGAGTCATAATAATCATATTTATATGACCACATTGTGTTTTTGTGTTCTGGAATCACATCAATTTTTAAATTTCAACAGGAGAGAAGTTTAAGACGTATTTACCGTAAGAAAAAAAGACGTTTTCGTAATTTTATTCAGAATTCTCAATTCTAGGTGAATCAAGTTCGAAATTCACCATTTCTCTTTACGATTCGTCACAGTATGCGAATAAGCTATTATTTTTTAAATATCACCCCCATAAGTCTGTTTTATAGAGTCCTGAAACCCCTCATAAGTGGAAAAATGGGTTTTTCGAGTTTTTAGCGCTAATTATGATTTTTCGCGGTTCTCTCAACGCAGATCGTTTCGAATACATGAAGTACGACTATATACTGACAATCAGATGTTCATTTTAATTCTTTGAACTATTTATTATTGTTTTTAGCAATTTTCTTTTAGAAAAGAGTAAAAAGTCAAGGTTTTTTTCCGAATTTTTCAACTGATCTCTAACGTTCCAGTTGAAGCGAGGTGATAATCAATCACGTTTAACAAAAATAATTGTTCAAACAATTTGTTATTAATTAAAACGATATTCTCTTAAAATTATGCTACAAAGTTGCGGGTTTTTCTGAAATTTTCAACTTTCTGTCCACTTTTCACTTGAAGTAAGTAAATTTTTAATTTAGTTTACGAAAATAATTATTTAAACAAGTTGTAAATGTTTATAGCTATCTTCTTCTAGATTAATACTACATAGTTGCGGTTTTTTCCTGAAGTTTTCATCTTTTTATCAGTTTTCAATTAGATTAAAGTAATACTTATTTCATATTGAAAAATAATTGTTTAAACAATTTATCATTATTTATAATGATATTTTCTTCACGCAACCATAGAAACTTGCAGATTTTTCCTGAAATTTTTAACTTTTTGCCCACTTCTCACTTCAAGTGAGTTAATATTATATTTAATTGAACAAAAATATTTGTTTAAGCAAATGATTATTTTTTATGGTTATCTTCTCTTCAATTTTGCTTCACATTTTTATATGGGAAAAAATGATAAATAAATATTAGAGAGAATCATATTTTAATTAGTATTGTATTGTTTTAAGTAAATTATTTTTATCCCTTTCCCAATGTTAAAAAAAATTAATTGAAACAAAGAAGCTTAATTCATTCAGTGAAATTTGAATGTTCAAGAAAGTAGTTCAACTTCAACCAAAGACCTGAATTTACGACCTAAGAATATAAATTTATAATCATAAATATGATGGTTGATATATGAGAAAAAAATTTGTTTTGAATAAAAAAACATTCTAACTCAACCAACAATTAAATCAATTCAATCTAATTAAATTTTAATCTAATTACATTTAGTGCAAAGTCGAACATATCAGAAAAAACCACAACTTTCTAGCACTTATCTAAGAGAAAATGGTTATAAACTTTAACCGCAAGTTTCTATCATTGAGCCAAGAATACATTATTAGCAATAATAATAAATTGTTCAAACAATTGATTTTACTCAATTAAATTAGATAATTACTTACTCCAAGAAAAAGTCTACAAAATGTTGAAAATTTACAAAAAAAACGCAACTTTGCAGCATTATTCTAAGAGAATATTGTTATAATTGATAAAAAATTGTTTGAACAAATATTTTCGTTAACTTTATGATTATTACCTCGTTTTCACTGAAACGTTGAAAATCAGTTGAAAAATCAAAAAAAAAACCTGACTTTCTATAATTTCTAATTCTTGACTACAAATTGAAAAGTATAGACTCAAGGAATTGCCGCTTACCAAATTTTTATACAAGCATCCCACGAATTCAGATCCGCCATCTCAACTTTCCAATTTTTCGCGTTAAACTCAAACTCAGCGACCCCAACAATCTTTTTATACAAAATTTTATACGAGTATGTAAAAATTTTGAAATTAATTCTGCCGTATTAAACCGCGATATTGAATTTCTCATTCTTTCCATGAAATTTGAAATCAAAGACCAAAACCCCTGTGAAGATCATGACTTTTGGCCGCTTTTCCTTACTTTTGTCCCATAGTGCACTTGTTCCCTTCTCTACTCTACAGTCCACACTGCCTCTAGGCAAAGGACAGAGGTTTCCAAAAGACTTCCCCTTTCCTTTAGTTTTTTCTTTCTCCCTTGCAAGATAAATTCCATGGATGGATGGAAGAAGACTACCAACGTTAAATTATTTTTTACGATCGCAGCAGAATACACTTAGAAATTCTACTTACCTCCAGACACTTGGCAAGTCAAGAGAAGATCATAACCCTCTAGGAATGGACCGCTGACTCCCTTCACCTCTTTGCCTCGTGCATCATAAATTATTGGTTTGGAAGGTTCTTCTGAAAAACGATATTCAATTTTACGCTGCGAAGTTTATACTTTCTATGCAACAAAATATGATATACAGACCAATGCTTTTCTATATCAATTATAATTGCAGTCCAAAATCAAAATTGGTATTGAAAATGGAAAGACTATTCTTTATGGATTGCAAATCTGAGTAGGAAATAGTTTTTACCGGAACGAGGGGTTAACTCGCTAAATTTTCAGTGTTCTTCTCAGGCCACCTTTTAAACAGCTCTTTCTCTCTTTCAGAACTGTAAGATCAAACAAACTTACCTGAAGCAAATTTCAATCTGAATTCAATTAAATCTCATTCGAGATGATTTCTTATGCAGTACTGCTTCTTTTCGATAGGTGTTACTACGACATTCAACTCGAAACCAAAAGAGAACAATACGCCACCTTGTCAGAATTCACTTCTTTTCATAACATCCAAAGCCGTTGGATGAAAAAATTCATTTTGGTCTAGACCAGTACGTAAGAAATAGGGTCGAAAAGAAATAATATCGAACGAGACGTGACATTATTTAGATTGAACCTCACTTCAGGTAAGTTCGTTTGTTCCTAAAATTATATTTTGTTTTGTTTTCGAGTTAACCTATGTAGATGTTAGAAGCGGTTTTATAAATTTTTTCCTTCTTTGATCCTTCATTTGGAGTATAATACATTTAAAAATAGACTGCGAACTTCAAGAGTGAATATTTTTTGTCCTTGACGAAGCAATCACACCAAAACTGTTGTTCTAATCTTTAGTCTGACGATTGCGTACTTCATCAAACATTTTTCATGTATTTCACCATCCAGCCGCGTTTTTGATAAGGCTCAAACTGGCTTCCTTTCATGACGCTGCAGACGTCGAAGCATGTCAAGTGCAGATAAAATTGGTTGAAGCGTGATTATATGGTTTTTTTCGCTAAAATTAACAATTGTTGAGTGGACCTACTAATTTTTTTTACTTCCATATACCTTTATATCACTTGCGCTGGACAGTATCGTGGTTCACTCATAAACCTAAGAATAGAGAGAAGTGGCTATGCTGTCCATGACCCGTACGTCTCCATCAGACCTGGGATTTTCATTTTGAATCCAATATTAACCTCTTCATTATTTTCTAGTTCGATTGAGGCATACGTTGGTGCCCATTAAGCTGTTGCTACATCCAGTTAATAACTATTTCTCAAGTTTATTGTGCGATGTGTAGCCTTATCGTGAAAGATTTCCCTCAAGCTTTTGGATCTCGATCTCAAGAACGAAAAACTTCACACTTTACATTAATTCTGTGGGCAAATAAATCTATCTAAAATTTTCTTATTTTCTTCAGAATGACATCAAAAGCTGAATCAGCTAGCTCCCATTCCTTGTGAATGAGTAATATGTGAAACTTTTTTCGTCTTCCGCTGGAAGCCACATGTTGACTCATTATTACAAGACGCTCTCAATCCTGACATTGATGCGTAGGAAAAAATTTATGTGGAGAAGGACAAATCTTGTATTATTCGTACTGACGGAGAACATTGACTATTCCAATAATTAAATTACACCCGTGATTCCCCTCTCATTGACGTTTTTCTATCGAAGTTGCCTGATTAAACTGGTTAAGTTAAATCTCTTATCAGACATTCCTTCTTATTCGGAAAAATATATCACCTTTTTTCTTTTCTCAGAAGTGCGCTCCATATCATTTTGATGGACGTAACTATGAAACCTAAATACTTCTTCTGCGTGCTTGTTCCTGAATCTCTGCTCTCAAAACACGTATACCAAGCTTTAAAGTTTTTGTGAAAGTATATCCGAAGCACAAGAGGCAAGCATGTAAATTCAAATATCTCATGTTCGAAAATGAAACGCAAGAACTTTCCGCTCAAATCTTTCAGCTCAAAAAGTTGAAAAAAAAAAAAGCTTTCCGCTCAAATCTTTCAGCTTAAAATGGTCCATTATAATAAAATCGTGCAGTTCTTTCAGATTCAGGATAAAACGGCCCAAAGAATCGAACTCCGTCAGTTTATCCTGCACTTCAGCATTTAGTTTTGGAGCTTTCGAGGGGCAGCCACCAGTTCTTAGATGTTTTGAAAGTAATTTAGCAAGCTCTTCCTTTTTTTGAGCTTGAATTGATAAAATTCTTCTATCGATGGCTTATAACTAAATAATTCTTCAGCTCCTTGCTCCCCTCGGAGCCAGGAGCATGACCCAACTCTTTTTATTCAGCTGCACACAAACTGTATTTGTCTTGGCCTCTGGAAGTTTTATCTGAATTTTTCAAGCATTCTGAGTATTCACCTCCGATTAACCCGTATCATTTTTCTCTAGTTGTCATCTGCTGGGTGTCTTGCTAAACTCTGTTTATTATTTTTCTACAGCACTTCCGAGAAATGACATTAATAATAATCCTCAAAGGTGTAGGTCAGGTTTGTGAACGCCTTAAGATATATGCCTACCTCTTCTATGAGCATAATCTTAAAAATGAAAATTTACTTCTAATCTATACGCTGTCTCTCGTACAGGTTCTGTATATGCATTATACATGATTAATTATGTCCTGTTTTTCGTGCAGGCTTAATCCAAAAAACAAATGTTTATAACCTATGCACTGTTCTTCATACAGGTTCTGCAAGAATAATAACTCGCGAGAATAAAAATAATCTGTCGATGTCGAAGCCTGCGCGGGTAATCTCACATCCTGTGAGCATATTATGTTCTCATCATAATGAAAAGGTATTGGCTTTATGTGAAAAATGAATTTTTACGGAATTTATGAAATCCTCACGTTTTGAGACCTCCTGATTCCGAAAAAGTAGTCTTTACGTTGGTGTATGTCTGTTGTCGTCGTCGTCGTCGTCGTTGTCGTCTGTATACTTCATAACTTTTAAAAGACTGATCGGATTGTTTTTCCCTTTAGCACACATTTTGAGGGACCAAAAAGACAAGTCAAGTTCGTTTACAAGCTATTTTGCATCGAGCGCGAGTTCCGATGGACGCGCGCCCTAGGCGCGCCCAAACTTTCGAGCGATAAGAATGCACTCGCGCAGCGGGCAGATTTTCTCCTGTCCAAATACGATTTTCGTGATCTCGAACGTCTCAGCGGCGTTTTTCTAATTTCTAGAAACTCAAAGAAGATATCTAACTTCTGCATAACACACCAAAAATCACCGAACGCTGAAGCAGCACCTTTTGCATCACGAAACGTTATAAATAAAGGTGAATCTTAAAGAGGCGTCTTATTCTATTTTGCATTCTCAATCTGAATGAGAAGGTATTGGTTTTACGCGAAAAATGAATTTCGCGGAATTGATTAAATCTCCACGTTTTGAGACCCCCTGAGTCAGAAAAACTATTTTTACGAAGGTGTCTGTCTGTGTGTCTGCCTGTAATCTGTAGACTCGATAACTTCCGAAAGAATTATCACACTGGATTAAGCTTTGGCATACTTTTAAGGCCGCAAAAGAAAAGACGAGTTCGTTAACCAGCCATTTCTAACCAACGATTATGGTTTTATGAATCGAAATCGCTTTTTGAAAAATCGAAAATGTCCATTTCCGCTCAAACTACGCAAGGTGCAAAGAATGTTAAGGACCAAAACCATTTATTTTGAAAATATCCCAAAAATTTCCCTGGAACCACGTTTTTCCATAAGATGCACAGTTTTTGTTTAAATCATGAAAAATGTTACCAAAAATGAAAAATTTCATTTTTCATCTTGACTATGTGAGATACGAAAAAAATGAAAAGCACCTAAATTTTTAACCCTAGAAAAATTTACAAATTTATTGAAGATTATATTTCAATTTGACGAATATTTTTCGTTTCAATTACGATAACGCACTTACAAAAATAAAAAATTATATTTTTCAGCCAAACAATAAGAAATAAAAAGAAATATTGAATAGAAACATTGTTCATCTTGTAGAGGCTTTGAAGTTTTATTTGAAATATTCTTCAACAAGACGTATATTCTCTGCTGTAATCGGGACAACGCCTTCCATACAATGAAAAATTTAATTTGCTAGCCAACCTATGTGAGATGTGAATATGAGTGGCAAGTATTGTGATGAGAATGTGTTCCTTAAGGCCAAATGAGTCTTAAGAAAAATGAATTTTTTTCAAATGTTAATGAAAAAGAAAAAAAAACTTCGATAAACTTTATAGACTCTGGGTATGCATTACACTGTAAACTGAATCAAGAAGGTAGGTAGCCGAGTGCTTAGCGCGAGATCCAAATAACGTGCACCGTAGGACCGCGCAAACTTGCGAGCCGCGCGCATAGCGCGCCATGAGAGTGTGCCCGCGCTGCGGGCAGATTGTTTTTCTTAGTTTCCAAGTTGAACACCGTGATGACACCTCTCGGCAAGAGATAGTACTACATATTTAACCTCGAGAACAAGACGAAGTATAATTATATATAAATTCCCTATTTTATGTATTTTGTACATAGTTTATATTGTGTGCCATTTTATTTGAAATAATATAATTTTTTGAATAGTTTATAATATGTCTATGTATCCATCTATGTGTGAGCGAATATTCTGATGATTATGTGGTAACCAAAGATCAGCAAAATGTATTTTTCATGTATTTTTATGTGCACTGGAAGTCCGTAAATAGTCATTTCGCACACCGTCGTTCTTCGAATGTCGCTCGTGGACGAGACTATGTACGGACTTCTAGTATATTTTCTTCCTGCTTCAAATATGCAGGGAAGAAACGCGCACTTTTTCTTAATTAGACCCTAGATTCAAATTCAGTTGCAAAAATACATAAGAGTCGTCTCTTTTAGTCCGCTGAGCTCAATAGAGACTGTATATTGCCACCAATCAGAGTAGTAAATTTGTATATATTTTGCGTAGCGAATCCAAATCTTAGGTCGTCATTCCGCAATCAGTCTTTGTTTTCTCCCAGTAAGATTTTACGCTATTGTTTTCTATAAAGTATCTCTTCCACCAAAGAGTATTAGGCCCAGCGGACAAGAAGGGACAAATCTTATGTATTTTTAACCGCTGAATCCTAACGTGCAGTCGAAATAATAAAATTGCATTCGTTTCTTTTCTACATTTTGTGCAATGTGCAAAAAGGCAAAAAAAACAACATTTTTTGAGTTTAGAAAGGAACTGGTTAATAATCTCGGAATGGCAACTACGACATGGATTCAGCAACCCAAAATCTATAGAAATAGACTACTCTGATTTGCGGGAATTTCAACTATTTCCGTAAGATTTTCACTTTTATCCTCTGTACAGTCTCACTCCCACCACAAAGTGTTGAATGCAGCAGACTCAAGGAGACGATTCTTATATATATTCTGCCACTGATTCCAAATCTGGAGCCAAAATATAAAAAAGCACGCGTTTCTTTTTTTACTTATTTTTCAATGCGAAAAAAGCCAAACAACAAAGTCTTATGAGTAAGAAAGCAAACGGTCACCAATCTCAAAATTCTGACCATGGATTCGGATTTGGTGACTCGAAGTCAATAGGATAAACTACTCGACCCCGTCGGACAAACAAGTTTTTTTGGGGGTTGTGTAATTAAAGACGAGCTAACTGGGATGCGTAACTGATGTTAAGTGTATTATAGTGGCTCGTCCACGTGTTGAATTAACTTTAGGTACCTAACCTAATCATACTGTTGTGTATGGTACCTATAAAGGTTAACGAAATAGATGTGACATTTTAAAAAAAGTATATTGTGTAACGAGTGCGGAAAGGAGACTGTTCCACAGTAGTGTGAAGATAGCTATACTAGACAGAGGCCAATTGAAGGGGGGTTGTAAGTGAGCCTGAAACAAGCTCAAGAAAAACCACAAAATAAATTCAGATGAGCCAGAAAAAAACTGAAAATGAGTTGATGGTAAGAACTGTAAACTTTACTAAAGTGACAACTCCCTAAATTTCTTTAAAAGATACAGGGGATTTCCAAGTTTTAGAATTACATGCATGGAATCTTTACTTTTCGAAAATATTTTTAAGTCATCTTTCCAACATTCTCAATGCGCAGTGATAATATTATCCTATTAGAAGGTTTGGTTCAAAATTTGGATCGTCATTCATGAAGTTTATTGAAGCAAAACCAAAAAGAACCGTTCAGTCTTAATATTCTAGGATCACTGAAGTGACAATAAATTTACGATGAGTATTTTATTTGTATCACGTTATCCATTGTGAAACATGGATTTTAAGAATGCTCCAGTTGTTACAAAAATATCTTTTTCCAATATACTCAAGCCATTTTTATAGTTTCTTTATTATTATGGAGACGAGGTTTCATATTCTATCTCAAGATTTTTTTTCCAGACAGTGACATGAAATCCGTGGCGCAGGTCGCTTCGCATCGTTTTCATAAAAACAGAAGTACATTTAAATATGCAGAAGTTTTCTTCACGCGTTTCTACTTCAAGATTTTCTAGTGTTTTGAAACAATTCAACGTGAAAAAGCAGGTAACCTGAAATGAATTTAATGCGAGTTTACATTTCCTGATAAATTTCTGGGAATAATTTGAAAGTTTTGAAAATGTATGAAACGTTTTGAAAATTCATGGAAACTGTCTGGGGATATGAAATTTATTGCTGATATAGGGAAAGTTTAGAGTCCGTAGAATCAACCTTTGAGAGACACAAAAGAAAATTATTGATCATTGCTCGATAGGACACTTAGTTTTTGTTTTATTTGCAAACAAAATATAAAAAACAAAAATACATTTTGTGCCCAAAAAAGATATACAAATTTTGATAATCATAGAAACGAGACTATTGAAATTTATTTGTTTCAATATTATTGCTCGTTAGGGAACGTTCACATATTACGTAGCAATAAACAAGGGGGAAGGGGGTCCAGTTTTGGTTACGCCCATGTTAAAGTTACATGTGAACGCTCCCTCATGAATTGCAATATCAAATAGATTAATAAAGTTATCAGCGACCTCTAAAACTCTTACACCCAAAATTTCATCGGAATCGAACGACAACTTCATATCTTCACTAGCTTTCTTGGATTTTGAACCACTGTGCGTCATTCATCAGTAAAACTGTCATTCAAATGCAATAACAGCCTACTTCTATTTCTAGAGAACAGGTATTATACACTTGTTATAAAAATAAATTTATGAAAAACAAATGGGAACCAAGCATAGAACCGAAGCTTTCTCTCAAAATTAACACAATCCTTTCCGCGACAACCAAATTAAAAATACGAACTTTGAAAGCACCGTGTAGTGCGTAAAATGTAAGTTGATTTGTGATCAAAGGACAAGATAAAATTGTGAAAAGATTGCACCTGACAGCATGCTGAAAAAAGACTGTCTCATTCTGTCACTTGTCAACTGACAATTTCAAGTAACTTTTTCTCTCATGTACATCACGGGCGTAAGAGTACTTTCACCCTGCTGTGAGCAGACTGACGTCAACGGTCACAAGTCGGTCATTTTTGTCACGTAAAACGAGCGGCTGCTACCGAATTGCGGCCCGCGGTCAAGAAAACCTTCTAGTTGCGGCCCGTGGTCAATTTAGGGCTACCTGAGT
>WSXT02108749.1:0-11251 GCA_011762715.2 Neuroterus valhalla
AGACGCTAGCTAGAGTGACTAGAGGCTAGGCGGCCTGAAAAGTACTATAAATCCTCTTAAAATTTCCGGAACACTACACCCGATTTTGACAAACGACATCTCTGTCAAGAAACCTCAATTGTCAGTTCAGCTTGCAGATACGGCGATCACTCGAAAGTTTCCGCCAGAATTGCTAGGCGAGATGTCGAGCGATAAATTTATCCGGCGAAGGGTGGAACACGACTGAAAGACAAAAATAACCCAAGGCTCTCGTTTCTTGTGCCGTATGCATAACGCCGGGAAGCATCCATTTCAGAAACACTCTTTTACAACAATAGTAATTTTATTTGCCCGTCTAACATAAAAGAATGAAAATAACAGTTCAGAAAAGAAAAAAATCTAAATCCCGACGTTTTATGGTTTCTAAATCTCTCAATCCACGTGAGGTTTTCTCTCGGGGTTTCTCTCAAACTTACAAACAATGTTCCAGAGTTCCTTAAATTATGAAAAAATAAATCTCTGACAAATGGAGCGTCCGAATAGCATACCGGCCTTAGTGCGTGAACCCCGTCAGCCTAGAAGCGAAAGAGGGGATAACGCGTTGCTATGAGTCGAGTTGATTGGACAAATAATCTTAGAACTAAGTTTCGGCCAATCAACTTGGCTCGTAGCAACGCGTTATCCCCTCTCTTGCCTTTTAGACTAAAAACTAGCCTGATTTGAATTCCCGCGCTAAGTTCGTTATACTTTCCGGCCGCTCAATGTTTTTTTTTTTTTTTTTTTTTTTTTTTTTTTTTTAATGACAAATGGTAGAGGAATATCTTCGTCCTCAGGTACTTTGAACGCGACTCGGGAAGGCGGAAAAAGTTCGCCATTAGTTCCACCTCATATGAAATAATGGCACTTGATGATGGCCATAGTCGGTCGGATACTTATGTTCGCTTGGCAAGAATAAAGTGCTGTATTTAAGTTCCAATGCTGCTAGCGTTTTTTAATTTACACGACTTCAAACCGTCTATTTGGAGCACTAGTTCCGGCGCTGGGAGACCACTGAAGAATATTCGCCTTGAATAGTTGAATGATATTAAATTTTGTTTTTAATCTGAATTGTACAGTAGTGAATCTTTTAACAGTAATGGAATCTCTCCTCCTCACTCTGATACCAATAATTTATTTATTTTTATTTTACTTTTCAAAGATTAGGCTTGATGGTCTCACTATACCCGTCTTGCTGTATAATCCTCTCAGC
The DNA here is from genome assembly GCA_011762715.2 of Neuroterus valhalla. Taxonomy (NCBI): domain Eukaryota; kingdom Metazoa; phylum Arthropoda; class Insecta; order Hymenoptera; family Cynipidae; genus Neuroterus; species Neuroterus valhalla. The sequence continues at coordinate 1,229 of WSXT02108749.1, forward strand.
TTTCAATGCCATGAGCGCACGTGTTATGCTCAAACATTAAATATATCTACTTCTGGTCAATACTTGGACATAAATCGATATTTTTTGCTCTTGTTCACAAAAACTTGATCATATACTAAGCTGCGATCGACGAGCAAAAACTCAAACTAAAAGTTTCAAATTAATTAACTATTTCATTTTGAAGTCCAGTCTATTTGAAAATTGTTTATTATTATTATTTTATATGATAATCTCCAAGTAAATGCGATTAAGTTTATGATTCTGTTGATCATTTTCATTGTTTTCATATATCTAGAATGTATTCCCTTCGCAACAGGAAGTTGGTTCTCAGAAAAGCTTTTGTTTTTTATTTCTGTTATTTTAGAATGATTCGATATATAATTCAAAGTTAAGAAATTCACAAGTGTAAAATTGCATAACCTATAATCAATAATATCATTTTTAATAATTTTCGTTTCAAATATTGCAAGTTTAGAGACGCATTCCAAGAATTTTTCAGTCACAAGTAAAGTTGAATAACAGATTAAAAATTTGAAATTTGGAAAATAGTACACTTTCCAATCAACAGAATTTTAAGTTCTATAATTTGGAATCAGAAAGCTTCCGAATAAAACAGTTTGAGTTGCTTATAAATTTCCATTGAGCAGATTAAATAGTTTCAGACAAAATATTTAAAAATTTGAATTCAAAATTACTTCCAGTTGGATAATTTCACAATATTATAATTTCTGATTCGAAGCGTTCAAAATCGAATAATTCTAGATTACAATTTTGGAACTAAGACTTTTTTTAATGGAGGAGGTTCAAATTATTTCGAATTTATAAAGTGGACAGAAAGAAAAAATTTTAATGTTAGAACATTCAAAGTTTGAGAATAAGACCATGAAATTAACATGTTTTCAATTTAAAACTGAATAAATTGGACTAGAAATTCTCAATATCTAGCATTTTTTAATTAACCATGGAATTATGAGGTTTTCAATCATTTCAAATTAGGAAATTCCAATATTAAATAATTTCAGGTCAATATTTAAAAGAATGACAATTTCGAATTGGAAGAATTCAAGTAGCAATATTTCTCGAATGGAAAACTTCTACAATTCAATAATTTAAGATTGAAAACCAGATAATATGACACTTGCAAATGGGAAGGATTTAAATGTTATTTTTTATGATAAAAAGCGTTAAGAATAAAATATTTTTAACATTGGAAGCGCTTGAAATGGAACATTTCCAAATGAAGAGCTCTTGAAAGTTAGAATAATGTACAATTTATTAAATGTTTGAAATCATGGTATTTCCATATTTAAGTTTAAAAAAAGACAATAAGCATTTGAAGTATTTCAATTTGGAATTGAATAAGTGCGAATTTATATCTGTCAAAGATTAACATTTCTGAATTGATTTATGAATTACAACATTTTGAGGAAATCCTCATTTACCAACCACGTTCGAGATTGTATAATTTTTACATTTCGAGTAAAGAAATTCATATTTCAATTATAAATAGGAAGCTTTGAGAATTAAATAATTCCATATTAAAATAATAAAGTTAAGTACAATTTGTATTCAAATTTTCAAAATATTTCAATAGCAAATAGAAAATAATTGGAATTTTATCATTTTAGAATAAAAACGTTGAATAATAAACATGTGTTTTAATGAAAAGCTTTAAGTATTAGAATAATTTAAAACTGATAAAATGTTTCAAATTGAACAATTTTCAATTCAAAGCTTAAAACAGGACAATTTGATATTGAAAGTGATTCAAATTTCATCATTTTCGAATAAGCATGCAACCTTTCCCAATTTGTTATTGGATGAGTTTGAATTTGAAATTTCAATATGAACTCTAGTATTATGAAATTTTGAATTATTAAATGAATGTTTAGGAATTGAAAGCTTCATTCATTTTATTAATTAAAATTCAGAAATTAATCCCTAATAAAAGTGTGTTTAATTAAAAAAATATGAAGTTCTTCTGGATCTGCGCTACGGATCTTCGAAATTGGAGAACAAAATGAAATCAATAATTAAAAATTACTATTCGACGATTTACCAAAGTTCCTTAATTCCCTTTTTTAGTTGATTGGTTCTACATGAAAAAGAGCTCTTGACTTTTTCGAATCCTGATAATAGTTTGAGAAGAAATAATCAAATTTTCAATATATATAAAATTACAGTTACTTAGTTTTCTGTTTTGTCGCTTTCAGGTCCGTAAATGATGAAGGAGATTTAATTTTCCATCAGACTTTTCGGCTCCATATAAATGGCCACAAAACAGAAAACTAATATTAGTACTGAGGGTCACAAAAAGGCAAGAACAAAATAATTATAATTATTGTTATAATTTGAGGAATAATTAAACCAATCCTTGGTTGACTCGTTGGTTGATAAGTAATTTAATCCGAAATTACCAAAATTTTATAGTTTCAAATTTAAATTAGCACAAAGTTGTAGGCTTTCAAGATTTGAACTAAAAGCCTGAATAAATTATTTTTCCGAGGTTAATTTATGTTAACTTAGCTAGAGAAAATATTCGAATAATAATTGAATAAAATTTTTGTTTAACATCATTTTGAGAATATCAGAAATCGAGGAAGCCTATCTGAAACAGAAAATGCGATTTCCGAAATTATTAAAGATGATCTCCATTTTCAAAGCACTATATTGGCTTCCAAATTTGCGAAAAATCCAAGTGAGGAGAATTGGATGAAATAAAAGAATAAAATTGAATAATAGAGGTTATGAAGGGACTAATTTTGTCCCTTGGAATTGAGAATTCATTGAATCTCCTGAGTCTTTTTGAAGAAGGTGAGAGGCCTAATATGGATTTTAATTTCAAAGCCCTCCGGTCAAAGTTCGAGACTCCTTTTTCTGCGGCGTACACAAGGGCAAGGAATTGACGGCCCGTCGTCCCTTCCGGTGTCCTTTATTTAATATACAGGGCCTCAGCTTAAGGTTAAGCCAGACTTCTTCTTCCTTTGCTTCACTCCTTTTCCACGTCACTCCCTTTCAGCTTTAATGAGATGGGGCGACCTCCTCTATCTATGTGTAAGAGCGACACGTTATAGTAGGGAGGAAATAAAGATAGGTACAAGGGATGAGGAAAAGTGGAATTCATAAAGAAGCGCTGAAAGCCTTGCATATTTCTTGAATTTTTCATTCGACGCTGGGTAAACCGCACCCCCGCTGAAATGATTTAAGATATTTATGTGGAACGACGGAATACCATTCTGTGTGTGCACCTCCGAAACTTTATTTGATGCAAAAGAAATATTTTACTTGCATTCCTCACATCCTGTGTGGCATTCCTTTATCGCTCTCCTCAATCTAAAACCAAATTTTATTCCTCTAGAGAGGAAACAGGGTGTCTAGCGGACCGGGAAACTGGGAAAACCCCGGGAATTTTATTTGATCGTGAAAAAACCAGGAAAGCCCCGGGAATTCCATTTTTGACCGGGAGTTTCTTGCATTCCGTCGAAAAATCTACCAAATAAAGGCTAAAAAATAGTTTCACCCCTAGAATGCATTTATTGTTGATTGAGGAAGTAGCCCTAAAATTTATGGAACAAAAAACAATGTTTGAAGGATATCGGACTTAGATTACAAAAATTTGTAATTTTATTAAATTTAGTGGTCTGAATTGGTCCTCAAGCATTTTTTAGCTGCAATAATATATAAATGACTTCTGTTAAAGTTTGGATAAAATATTCTCCATCGTGAAAAAGTTGAAAATATTGACAGTAAAAGACTGAGAGAATCTTGATTAACAAAGTAAACGAAAAATAATTTTAATTTACCAAAAAAATTATGTAAAACTTGAATAAAACTGGTCAGCTAAACTGATAGAAACTGATAAAAACGCAGAATTGCATTAAAATCGATCTTATCAACCAGCTGTCACCCTATTTAGGTGAATCATTGCTAAAAATATATTTGGAACTACTGTAGGAATCTTGAATTATAAAAAATGTGTCTTTTTTGTCTATTTCGAATTACAAGATTTTTTCTGTCTACCTTTAAAAATAACTACATTTTTTCATTGCGGAGAACATTCTTTTTATATTGCAGAAGAAATCCTGGGGATATTATCCAGGCAAAAAAATTTTTCAGGGCCATTTCAGACCATTAATTGTAATGAAATTACAAATTTTCGTATTCTCAGTCCGATAGTAACTTGAAAAAAAATTTCATTTTTTACAGAATTTTTTCCAACGGAAGAAATTTCAGGGGTAACGTTTGATAAATTCAAAAGTTCAGATTTTTATTGGGCATTCTATCCCAGATTCACTGAGTTTTTTCCAGTTAATTTCGAATATTTATTTTAATTGTGATGACCTGTTGTAAGAATTTATTTTCCAAATTTATGTATAATTGTGAGAAAAAAATGTTCATACTTTTTTTTTAATGGTTCAGTAGTTTCAATTGAGTTCAAATTCACAATTTTTTTAACGATTTTTCACTTCAATTTCAGTCATGGGTCGGACAAAAGTGAGTGTAACGCATTACTGTCCAAACTATAAGACGGAATTCTCCTGGGTTGATGAAGATAGAAAATGTTAAAATGCCTATTTCTATGTCTACGTTGACTTTCAAAAGATACAAAAAGACATCTATAAGTTGGTCGGAAGAAAAAAAATGCCCGGGAAAAAACCAGGAAAAAACCGGGGAAAACCCGGGAATTTCAAATCGCTTGATCACTATAGACACCCTGGAAAAGTTTAACTCTAATATTGCACATACTGATTTGGATCATTGAATTTTAACGTTTCTTTTTATGAGTTTATCGGTTGGTTTGAATGTTTATTTGTGAATCCTAATGTACCATGGATCTGTGGAAGTATCCACCTGGGATGATTGCTAGAGAGATTGATCAGCGACAACACGCGATGACTTCTAGATTGATCTAAAACCCATCCCTTCTCAAGTTTTGAAATCTGCTTCGTTTGCAACTATCATTGTCAATTATTGCATTTTCATTTTTTCCGGATAAAGTGATCAAATTCTTTGCACTTAGTTTTTAAATTTATAATAAATGATTTATTTATAACTGTTTTAGAATCTGTACATCAGAGTAAATCAACGAATTTGAATCCAAATTTGAACACAACCAAATTTTACGCAGAATGTAAATGACTCTAAATTACATTACGATTGAATGCATTTGGAGCGAATAAACAATAAATGAACACACGTTTTGGCGTGACTGGTTCCGGCAAATAGGAGGAATGAACCATTGGTCCATACTGCCCTCTGGGGTATAGGCAAGTAACATGCCGGTAATTAAAATACAGTAAACTCGGGTCTGCATCGAGCCAAACATTTGACTGATTCAAAAGGGTGGGTTCCTCCACCCTCTCATTTTTTATGATTAATCGAGGAGCCATGTAGCCAATGAGTTTATTTTTATTTCTATCTATTAAATCTCAATTTATGAGGTATCGCCTTGTTATTTATGAAAACTCTGCAAACTCGTTCCCAGGCATTATGTAATCAAAAATACGGCCATCGAGAAAACGAGGTCATTTTTTAGGTCACAACTTATTATCCTTGATGAACGATTTCTACCGATAATCTGTTTTTACTCGATGTTTGTATAGAAAGTAAGACTGTTTTTAAAGCCCGGCTAATTTGAGCCGTGTTGAATTTTCTCTACCGTGATGAATTTTTTGAATGAACTTATTAAATTCTGGAATGGAGAAGCAATTAAAATGGAAAAATGATATTAAAGGAAATTGTTAAGACCTTTTTTTGTGTGCAAAACGGTTTAATGTATCTGGAAAAAAATAATGGAGTGTTTATGTGTTATAACAAAAAAGTAATAAACACGGCAGAAGGTTGCTGAAATATTCGCTGTATGGGATGTTCGTTAGTGGGATTAAATTTTGGAGAGTATTGAAATTGGAAAGTTTTATAGTATGCACCTCAAATTTAGGATGGAATTTATTTGCAAAAAAAAAAAATCTTGAATTGGTTAAGGTTTACCAAAAAATTAGGTAGAGTCACCATATTATCTATATTTTTTCTTCTTTTGTTTTGATCCAATTTCACCTGTTATTCCTGTAAATGTATCTAGTTTCGATTCATGGCCTTTGAGTGAAAAAGGCTACATTACAAACGTTTAGAATTTAAAACGTTTTTTTATACATATTCCAGAACAGTCTGCCTTGTATATTTTCTTGAATAGTTCAAAAAAGCTTAAATATGTATCTAGTTAGTTTGAATCGTTATCTTTTTTCTGATTGAGCAATATTGTCGAAATAAATATGGATATATGCAGAATAAATGCGTTTTGATGAACAGAGATTTATGAAAGCTCTGAGATGTATTTTTGAGATGCGTATTGAAATGCAAAGTGCCGATCCGTTCCTTTATTTGGATCCACATCCATATTGCATTGGAAATCAAATTCTTGTATATATCAATGGATGCTGATATGAGAGATAACGTATTCGAGACCAGGCGACTGTATAATTTTAAAAAACATGACATTTTCATGTATTATCACTACAGCTACTAAATTTTGTCCTCGATTTTGTTATACTATTTTATAGTATAAAGATTAGACATCGGAAAACTAAGCAATATTGAAATTAATTTAAAGAGGAGTTAAAAATTGAACAATTTAATTATAGAACAACTTTTTAAAATTGATAATTCAATAATACAGAAGTAATATTATGGATATCGTCATAGTTTAAAATTTGAAACTTTTCGAGTTACTGAAGTTCAAAGCTCTCAAAAGTAGATAGCACCTATTCAATTATTAAATTTGTATTTTTATCTCGATAGAGCTTCTAGTTTTCTTTCGGAATCCGTGGGGAAATTGCGAAAAAAATCCAGAATTCACACGATGAAGGCGATTTTTCTCAGAAATAGAAAAGTACACATTTCCAAGGAACAAGTTAGCTAAAATAATCGGTAAGACATTTATTCGCTTTTATATTTGTATAGAGCTGGGAAATATTGAGAAAATCAGGAACCCAACCCTGTTTTTCATCTTTGAACTAGCTTGCAATTTCCAAAGGATTTAAAAAAAGAGTCTATAGAAATGGGAAAGGAAAAATGAAATAAAATTATATTATATTATAATTGATATCTAATTTGATATCAGTGTCTACGCGTACAGGATAAGTTTAGTTACACAAATTTCGGCAGATCTATTTTTTAGAAGTTTCGGTACATGGCCTAATTTCATAATAATCTTTTTGCACTTTGCGTCATTGATTCACTTGTAGAAAATTCAAGCACTTTTCAATTAAAAGTGTAACCTGAATTTCTGGTACTGGTAACTGAAAATGCTGTTCACGTACTTAAAACTCATAAAAAACTTTTAAAGCACTTACAACTTATGAAAAAATCACTTTTCAAAAATTTTTTATATGTTGAACTAGCATTTTCAATTGAAATTTCAGGAAATAATGCAGGTAGAGATTCAAATCTCGACCTCACCCTTAAGGAGGGTTCCTACTTTTTTGAGTCGAAAAAATCGTTTTTCTTTTTGTTTTTTTTTGCATATTCGGATAGATATATGTTTCAAAAATATACCTGCAAAATTTCAAGTCAAAATATAAAAAAATTGGAAAGTTATCCGCTGTTGAATGGAGCAATTAAAAATTGTAATTTGTTAAAAAAATTGGTTTATAAAAATTGTTTAAACAAATGAATTTTGCAAATTTGATGGTAGATTTGAAATCAGCGACCCCGAAGATACACGAAATGATAATTAGTCGCAATTATCGCAAATATCGCAAAAGTTCAATATAATTGTTTGCGTTTTTTATGAAAAACTTTAAACGCATTTTTATCAAAACAACGTTTTCCGACTTCTCGGAAGTCCTGGAAGGCGCAAAAATTAGGCAATCGATATGAAACTTTTTTCATGTTCTCAGAAGGTGTCCACACAAAGTAGACTACGATCATCAAAAAATATTGAACATTGTTTGTTTAATAAAATAATTAGTAGCAATAAAAACGTGAAAAAAGCAGTTTTTCTCAAAATCTCATAACTTTTTTATTTTTAATTTTTTTTTTATTCATTGTAGTCTACATTGTACGCTATAGTGTCTGGATTAGGAAAGTCTTGCCATTTTTTGTTTAAGTTTTTTCCACGGTCTATGTTTGTACTGTCTGGTTACTGCTTATGTACTTAATTTTAAGATTCTGACATGATTTTACGATATCAACTTGATAAAAAAGCAATTCAATGTGTTTTAGATTATTTTTAAACTGAAATTAATCATTAGAGTGGAAGCTAAAACGAACATATTTTGATTTTATCGTGTTTAAATTACAATGCAGACTGTGCATGAAATTCAATTTACGTGAGTGGAAGAAACTTCCAATCCATGTGCATTAAAATTCAGGTCCTAAGAAAGCACAACGTTCTTTGTTTTGATCACGCACCTCCTAAACTTGTTCCATTTGATGGAAGTAGTATTTTCATCTCCATTTCGATCAAGTTTCTCTTTTTTCGTTATCTGCTATCATCACTCTTGTATTTCCTAAAAAAAAAAATTAACATTTTTACGGACTTATTGAATAAATTTTAGGGCTCCTTTCTGTTTAGGATCCCAGGACCGTGGTTTAGTCTTTTTTTAGTAAAACAAAAATGCGCTTCAATTTTTCCACCAAATGGAACAAGTTTAGTAGTTACGTGATGACAGTCAGACCTTGTAATATTCGGACAGATGCTTTTTATTTTTTGTTTTAAATCAAACTCAAAAACGCTTCTTTTTTGTGTTATTGGACTCTTGATTCAATTATTACAGTTTGTTAAAAAATCGTTCTTGGAAAAATTCTGCTCTATCATAATTAAACAAATCTGCCCGCTGCGCGGGCACGTTCTCATCGCGCGTTCCGCGCGCGGCTCGCTTCGTTCGCAAGTTCCAGCGCGCTTAGGGCGCGCGTCTTTCGGATCTCGCGCTTCGCGCTCGATGGTTATCTCACCTTACGCTCCGCGCTCGGTTATTAATTTACCTCGCACTGCGCGCTCAGCCTTTGTACCTCCCTACAGTTGTATAAGAAACTCGTGAAACTCAAAAGCGAAGTGTCGACTACTTTAATTTGATGAGTGTGAATATTCTCTTTTGTTAAAGCTCCTCCGGCTTTAACAAATACTTTCTCATCTTGTTTCTCGTGCTGCGCACTCGATCAAAGTTTGTCCAAAACGGTGGAGAAGTTCTGTTGCCTAATTTTCTTCACATGTAGTGTAGTTTTTCAAGAAATTTCATTTTTTAATTTTTGATTTAATTTTTTACGATTGAGAAAAAAACTACGCGTCCAATGGGAAAAATTATAACAAATATACAGATATTTTTTGAGTGAACAACTTTTCTTCATCAATCTTCCGTGTTACCATTAGTCATTTTTTAAAAATTTATTAATTCTTTCTTATAGATATTTCTTCTGATTGAAATGAAAAATACATATCCCGTTAAAGAAGTTGATAACACATATAAAGATATTTTCCTGGTAAAACTTGCGCCTATTTGGTTTTTCCTAATCTTGTGTCAATAAATTGTCCAAAAGTTCATTTTTTTTTTCATTTTTTATATGTTTTTTTATGAATGAAGCAAAAACTACTGCTCTCGACAAGAAACATCTTTTTCTCCAAACTTTTTTTCATATCTTGCCTCGTTTGGCTAAAAATTCTCATTTTCGTTCATATTTTTGAATGTTGAAAATGCCACAACTCCGAAAATTTTGTTTTTATCAAGATAAATCATGGGGATAAATTGTTTCACTTTCTACCTACTACAAGATAACGTACTTGAAATTTTTGAGTATTGAAAAAAAGGCCAAAAAAATTTTCAAAATGCTCCCCCTCTTTCATTTTAGATTCAAAACAGCTGGTTAACGAACTCGAATTGTATTTTTGGCCTCAAAATGGATGCCAAAGCACGATCGAATATGATCATTCTTTCGAAAGTTATCAAGTTGACAGATTATTTTTCATTATTTTTTGTGCGATCAAAATTGGAATTTCAATTTTTTGAGAGAATTCAAAGACATGTATCC
>WSXT02108760.1:0-11251 GCA_011762715.2 Neuroterus valhalla
CGAAGCTTGACGAGTCGGGTCAGAAAAGCTCAAACAGTTACATGCATCAGAAGCTTTCATTCTCTCAGAACAATCAGTGATAACAAAATAGAATGTAGATAATAATCGGCTGCTACAGAAAATCTCGAATTTAAACGAGCGAGTAAAGACAGCTGATCGAAAGCGTTAAATAGTATAAATAGTATGCGAGGAATATGCATTGCTCGTATTCTATGCGCACGGTTGAAGCGAATGCGGAATGTGATGTCGGTGGTGGGGGTCCACTGGCGCTGCCCCCCCCCCCCCCTCCACCCTGCAAAATTCCAAGATTCCAAACATTCTTCAGAATTCTCAAAATATTTGCAATATAAAGATGTTTCTTTGAATTTACTCAATTTATTTACATCTTAATTAACCTTAAACTATTAATATATTTTTACTCTTCTCTCATCTTTCCTTCACAGCAGTTTTTTACATTTTAATTTGTGTATAAAGTAAAATACCGTTATGAATATAAATACATTCATGAAGTATCAACATTACTTATATCTATAATTATTTTCAGATCATTATAATTAGAGCTACTAATGTTTAATCAAATTATTTTGCTAGGGTTTTTTGTTGGATTCGTATGTATTTGGATTAGTTTTCGATGTGTGTGATTCATTTGGATTAGCTCGGATCAATCTTGATGTACTCTGTTGATTCTTGTAGACCTCATTTGCTATCATTTTGCTTGTTCTTGTTTTGCTTCCTATCAATTCTTCAACATAGCCGGCTGCTACTGTACTGCTTGCCCAACCACCAAGATATTGTACTATTAGCATACTTGCACTAGCATCTGCTAGCCGGAGAGCTTAATATTCTTTGTATATCAAATACAAGTCATCGCTGATTATAAATGATTTCGGTTTATTATTTTTGGTTTTCAGTATTTTTATTTAAACCACGTCATCTTTATTCAATGTTGTCAACAGTGAGATCAGGTAATTCGAGCCTATCTGCGTGAATGGGATAATTTAATAGTATATGCCATAGGTTCTCAGGGAGTTGTTGACACGCCCTGCACCCACGCTGGATACTTCTTGACGTGATATATGGCGATGATATGCTAAAGTGGAACTCACTCCGTCCTGACATGTAAAAATGAAACTCCGTGCCTCAATTAGGTTCAGATGATTTGAGGGAAGAAAACGTTGACTTATATGACGATGATTGATCTCTTAAAATTGTATGAAATTTTCTGTGTATCTCCTTGTCTTTATGTTGTTTCAGAATGTTTTTGGCTTCCGCTTCCTCCACCTGTGCTTTTAGAAGTACGGCATCTTGAATAAAGCACGGTCCTCACCTTTGATGTTAAGACTCAGGCCGAGGGTCTCAGCTTCCTGCTCCGCAGCTTTGTGGAGAAACGCTTCTTTTCCGACCATTTCGTGGTTCTGACGAATTTCAGGAATTCCTCTTGCGTCCGCGACGATGTAGGCTGTGCTCACTTGCATGCTTCGGAGAACCTCTTAACTGTTTTTTCTCAGAAGCATAGATCTTCAAGTCATCTATATAAAATATATCAGTGACCTTCTTTTCACGAACATTACTTCCACCGCAGAGGTACCCATGAGACTCGCTAAGTGCAATAAACAGAGGAGAAGGCTCATCGTATCACCCTGGAAAATCTCCCTCTGGAAAGTGACACTGTAAGTTGTCACACGATGTTCTCCAGAAGAATGAGTAAATCCGGTTTTACGAATGTCATTATTCTCTCTATGCATCCCACGATATGTGGATGGAGCTTCAGGCTTTTCATTATAAAGATAATAAGTCTATGGGAAGTTGAATCAGAAGCTTCTGGTAATTCATCCAGGCCATCGACAGATTGCGTTGGTGGTTTGCAGCATCTTTGCTGATACTTCTGTCGATCATCAGGTTCTCCCGACAGCCTGCCTGCTTGTGCCTCTTTTGGATCCACGTTGTTTGTACATCTCTCTTCATACAGGTTCAATTATCCGAACGATCCTGTAATTCAAGATATCTGTGAAGATTCAATATAGTGTGTTCCGACAAGTTATTGTTCTGTAGTTCCTTAGGTTTTCAAATTCGCCTTTCTTTGGTAGGAGAACAGTGCGTCCCAACATCGGTTCAGGAAGCGTTCTGCGTACATCTCTTATTCAAACCATGTAACCTCGCGATTCGGGACAATATCTGCGCGTTCAATCATTTCGAATCGCACCCACAACTGGATTTGAGTTCTGAATTTCCATTTATTCCCACGTGTAGCTAGAGAAGGGATTTTATACCCTCGCAGAGCCCCGCATGCAAGGGTAAGGCTGCATACTCAACAAGTTCTTTCCGTCTCCTAGAAAAACCTTGAAAAACACCGCACCAAAGTGTCATTCAACTCTCAGCGCGGTTGTTCACGCCTCAGCTTGGGGATTTTTCCTTCGGGACCATCCTTAGTCAATTTTCTTTGACTGCTTATTTGCTTTCATAACTGTATTCACCAGGGACCCTTGGCACAAGGACCCTCTTTCCGCATCCTGAGGATGCGTTCGATTACATAGAAACCGAATCGAATAAATATTCATACTTTGGAAAGAGTCTGAAGAACCTCATTTACGCCTAGATGCTAAGGACGCGATCAGGATCATGAGCACCTGAAATTATAAACGGTATTTTCCGGGGGTTGGTTTGAATAAGAATATAAGCGGTGAAATTTGAAACTTTACAGAAAGGAATTGTAAAATGAAAAATAATAATCATTTCGAAAGAAACTCTCCCGCGTTACCTCGTAAATTGCGTAAAAAAATAGCATTACAAATTTCAAGAGGATCGGGGCAGGAGTTCTTAAGTTGTGAGGACCACCGCAATAATTATACTTTTTTCCGCGACTCTTCCGAATAATTACTGCCATTGCCGTATTTTAAAATATATCTTTATAGAAATTCCACAGAATATTCTTCGAATGTTCTACTTTGATGTACTTTTGGTCTTAATAATGATATTCTAGTTGTGTTGTAAAAAAAAATTCACGGAAATGTCCTTTTTTTTGCACGAATTAACCTTACCCCGCCCTTAAAAAAAAGTGGATTTCGTGTGATGATTCGTCAAGAGGATTAAATATCCAATTCATAAAAAGTATACCAATAATGGAAATAAATTATTACAATATTTGATTCGTTATATATTATCCGATAAATAATTTAATTTTGAAAAAAATCTAAAATTCATATGAAATTCATTACATGATATACAAATTTCAGAAGAATGAAAGTTCCTCAATTGTAATTATGACAGCCGTGTATGATTAAACATGAATAACGATTTATATACATGCATTCTCTTATTATTTAATAGTCAATATATTTAATATACTTTTAGATGTAATGGCTCATCATGAGCAGACATGAAATGTACATTTACCATTATTGCGTGACTTTACTTCGTGAATCACGAGTTTTTATTAGAAATTATTCGACTCATACTTGTTCAAATTTTTCAATAATGCATTACAAATACTGTTCAGATTTGAATAAAAATAATTATTGTAATTATATATGGTTAAGAAATATTATTAGTAGGGAAAAATAATTGCTATTGTTATTATGAAAAATTGAAACATCACATTTGAAATGCTAAGGATATAAAAAAAATTAATATACAAATATTCAATTTGAGATTAGATGAGAAAGATCTGATTTTGATTGAAAAAATCAATAAATGTTCATTCATTTTAATAATGCTAACCTAACGATACATTTATATATTACTTAAAATTTCGCAATAAAATTTTAAATCAATAAAAACTAATATTCAAATTATCTTCGAAAAACAGGGAACAAAAAGAAGGGAGAAAGAAGGAACATGGATTAGAAAAAATTATAATGAAGATCATGTGTCGAGATATGACATTTCAAGATTTCGACCAACGAGAAACACAATTTAAAACTGAACCACCACACACTATGCAATAAAGGATATACAAAGAACAGGATCAATAAACATGTAATAAGTACTATTTTAGGTAGAAAAAAAGATTAGAAGAAAATATATTTACATGAAAAAGCATGATGAAGTCATACATTATTATAATTTTAATGCATGCTTGAATTAATTTTTAGTATCCAAAAAAATTTGAAAACGAGTAATAGGAATTCAAGATACATGAATTCGAATAACATTTATTCGAATCATTTTCAAAGAACCATATAAACTTGATGAAAAATGGTTATATTTGACTACTGATTTAAAATTCGAAAGATCATCACGCAAAAGATGGAGAAATTCTTATATACTCAAAAATAAAGAAGATAATATATAGTGGTTTCTCTTTCTCACCGTATTTGTGGTGGGGGACTGTTTACTCAACTTATGTGAACGTTCCCAGTCAACTTATCCGAAGGTCAACTTAAGTGAAGGTCAACTTAAGTGGAAGTTCACTGTATATAAAAATACTTGAAGAAAATTTATGCATTTTGAAAATAATGGATAAAGTACGCAATAACTGAAATGATGTTAATTACTATAAAATGACTTGAAAATAATAAGGTCATATATAATTAAAAAAAAAACATTTTTTTATGTGTATTTAAAAACTTAAATGAACAAAAAATCATGGATGTATTTGATAATCATTAAAATAGATATTTGAAAAGGATGAAACAAATCAAAATCAAATTTCCTTGACTAATGCATAAAATGTAATTAACAAGATTAAAAAATTCATATCTCGACAAAAATTTCAAATGTTACAGAAACGGATGGATATTTTAGAACAAATTTTGTTTTGGTCGAGAAATTCAATCCAGAAGGATTTGACTATGGATCGGTAGCAATCACAGACCTCGAATTTGAATTGGAGGTCTACATTGTAAAGTTCAATAAAGAACACAATTACAAAAAAGGTTACCATACAAAGGTCGAAAGGTTCCTTGAATTCTACAGTAAGTTGATAAAATAACTTTTCCTTATAGGCTTATAGGGCCATTTGAAACTCACCCGATTCCTGCTTTACCGACATAGTCTACCCCGAAATAGCTATCGAGTTTATATTTCGAGAAAAGCCTTAGAAAACAATAGAATACCTTTGATATGAGGAGGGGATTCAGAAATTTGGAAAAAGTAAACGTGGAACCCGATCAGACAGGAAATCATTCAATTATACATTTTAAAATAAATGAACAATATGTTATTTACGATTAAAATATAATTTAATTTCATTCGTTTGAAAGAAATATGAACATTGAATTGAAAAAAATAGTAAGAACTACAAAGTTCCATTCCTATATATACATGCTATCAAAATACATTTGGAAAATAATAAAATTTCCCATTAAGGAACATAATATGTTGAGAAAAGAAACAATTGAATTAATGAATCTTGATAATTCATTAGAATAATAGGTTCATAATTAAGAGACAAGGAGCGCGCGCTAAGTGATTACTAGTGAATTATAATATTAAGTTATATCCTAAATAATTCACTCTCAAGTATCAAAATCCAAAAGGGGGTTTTTTTACATGTAATGACAGTCCAGATTCCCAAAAAATTTTGCCCGCCTTCTTTCATTTATAAAAACAATTTTGGCCCAGTAATTTTTTTAAACCACAAAGTTTTATTCTTTCTTAACAATTGGGCTGACTTTGGACAATTTTCGTTGTACCGCTGCGTTCTTCTACAGCTGGAGCATCTAATTCCGGTCTCTCAATATAATATGTATTTCAAAGGAAAACCGATCATTTCTGATTCTGAAAGAGGAATCAGAATTAGACCTACAAGGTAAAACTCCTTCTCCATCCCAAGACACTCTATGTAGAGATGACAAATAATTGAATCAAATCGCTATGAAGCCGAGTGTTCGTTATTCGAGGCATTCATGGGTCCCTAGAGAAGAGTATGAGTTGGAGATAGAAGATAAACCTTTCATATTGCCCTGAAACATTTCCCTCTGACAAGTAGTCAGGACACTCGGTCTTGAGTGAAGCAGGATTACCCTCAGCTTCAGAAGATAAAAAGAACTACCTTCGGACTCTTGAAGGATCGCCGTATTTATGAGTCTGACGAATTCAGATAGAGGAGTAAACTACGCTTACCACCTTTCCACATCACTTATAAATAGAGCAGTAAACGTGAAGTTAAGGATTTTCAGGGCTCGTGTGTGTGGGAGCTTGGATCATGTGCGGTCCCCTGCGCTTTGATGACCTTATTGTTTCGTTGTTATGCACCCTACCTATCCCCAGGATTCCTATATAATACCAGCGCGGCAGTATATAAACTTGAATTTTTATCTCAAAACCTTATTTTTTATTACATTTTTTGGCAAACAGTTTATGAGAGGGTAATTTAATGTGTTATTGCTTTTCCCTGTGGAGAAGCGAATAGATAGGCTACGGTGAAAAATGTTACATCAATGTGAGACAGCGCAAAACGTCACTAGGTCACCTAGGTATTTATAGGTCTCCCGATCGTCAATGTGTCCAATAGCTTTCCTATTCACGAAATCAAGGTCCTCGCAAACGTCTGCAAATCTTCTACGCCTCAGGTGGATCTTAGCACACTTGTTTGATCCAAAGTTCGTTTCAGTTTTTTGTGCATACCCCTTGATGATACTCATAGTTTTCTTAAAATGCTCTCTTCCAGAAGTATAGATCTTCAAGTCGTCCATGTAAAGTATATCTGTGACCTTATTCTCACGATAACTAGATCCGCCGCAGAAGTACCTATAAAAATCGCGTAGTGCATCATATAGTGGCATAAGTGTGATGCAAGAGAGGAGAGGGTGATCCTGAACTCATCATATTCCTCGTATGTATAAATTCCTTGTGCAAAACTGGACAAAAAAATAGATTTGCAAAATTTTCTGTACGATCAATGTTTTTCAAACTACTGAGGGTTGTAGCTAACCAATAGGAGCTCGCTATTCTCTGATCGTCACGACTCTTCACTGTATTGAAGTGAAGCGTGGTCCAGAGTTCGCGTAGGATGCTTATGCAAGCGCGATAATAGCGTGCTCCTATTGGTTATCTACAACCCTCAATATTACCCTCAATATTTCAAAAACTATTCAGCGTACAACATTCTGCAACTCTATTTTCTTTGTTCAGTTTTGCGAGAGGTATTCGTACATATAAGGAATATGATGAGTTCGAGATCACCCTGTATACTACATACTAAATATTTTGGTAGGTACATATTGTTTGTAGATTAGATTAGATTTTCCTTTCCATGTACACCCTTTTTGGGTTTCTGCATATGTATTTTTTCCTCTCCCACAGGAGATCGTCAGCAATTTAACCCTTCTAAACTACTTCTAGTATTACCATTTTTTTGTACAGCTGATGAGGCGCCTGGTGTCGCTGGGCGAAAGCTCGTTTCGAAAGAGTGTTTCTTGAAATATAAATATTTCTCGTGGCAGGTCACATAATGTTGTGTGTTATCCTCCATTCAAAATATTAATTATCGAAGCTGTACCTTTTGAGATGCGTTTCGAAATCTCAAAGAATACATTCAATAATAGTTAAGCTGTGAGGTATGCCTCAGGTAAGTGGGAGCATATTCAACGCCATTTTTAGGGACCCTAATGTTTTTCCATTTTTATTTCCAGTAATCAATTCGATTTATTACTGTGGATCATGTTATGAGGCTCTATAAGGAAGATTCATCTTGATTTTTTTCACAATGCAGTTCATAGTTTTCGACAATTTATTCCTTGGTACGAAACTGTCTTTGATATGAGGTTAGGTAATCAAAAAATAAAAAGAAGGTTGTATCCAGGTACAGAGAGTCAGTTATCTAATATTGAATTGCTAATATATTATTAAGGTGAAATACCTAGTCTTCGCTAAGAACCTAGTGTTTTTTAGTTGGCAGAATTATGTAATAAACATGAAGTATAAACAGGTACCTATTAATAATAAGGATGGTATGATATGTTGAAATTACTTCATTTTCCCTCAAAACAACCATTAAATTAATGTTTCAAACAATCATTTAATATTTTGTATCTAGGTGATAACAGGGTTTTGACGGAACGAATGTTGACCGGTTGTCACAATACAAAACTAGCCAATCGGAGAGGGTCATGGGATTCGCAATCTGAATTTTATTTGTTCTTGGTTAAAGTGTAACGTCGAATGGTAATCTCTAGCATTTTTGCGACTTGTCACATATTTTATCGAATTGACGTAGACTTTCCTTTAGGCTTGGTGTTAACTAGGCAAGCTAAGAAGTCGAACTGGCGGTTACTAAATTTCTGGCGTACTCTAATATGTAATTTTTTTCTAACATAAAAAAATATTTGGAAAAAAACGCAAGTGCCTATTGATTATAGATAGTTCAAGATTATAAAAATAGGTTTTTAATGCAAAAACCCTCTTTTATGAAGCGTGTTGGTTATCTATTCCTGTACGGCAACCCTCCATTTTTTCCGTGTAGGTATTTCTCTTTCATGAAAATTTTTAATGAAGACATCTTATTCAATCATCAACATATCAGAGAAGTATAAATCAGTTGTTTACGAAAGTTCCTCGACCGAAACACTTGAAAACGAAGAATTGTCACTTTTTCAAGCAGTGGTTGCTATTCAACACACGTAATTTCGGGACACAGTTTACAGACAAAAGTATTTGAATTGCTTTCGCGATAACGTCCCGTAGATATCTCGGGTATTCCGATCCTCTAATCTTTTTTTCCGAGTACGCGTGGGGTGTCCGAAGTGAGCCTACATCACTGCATGAATGGATTATTTCTTCTACAATTCTCTTTCAATCATTTCGAACTGTCCTGTCCTAGGAAATCAACTGCTCATTCATTGAGACTTTGATTGGAAACCTTAAGTTCTAAATGATATTTTTCAGGGCTTCGTAGGCTTCGCCGGCAACCCTTATAACGACGTTCGGATATCCGTCCGTCTCTCATTTACTACTCCTAGTTGTTACACCATTTGTGCTGTAGGGTTAAAATTTGGTATGGGTTGTTATCCGACCATAGTATACCTACACGAAATAACATATTCCCGTCTGCTTTCATATTATGCTCTCTTCATGAGTGGTTAGAAACTAAGGTAAAATACCATATTTGGATTTTCAGACCCCTATGCTAAAAGCTTTTTTTTTCGTCAAATTGTACATGGGCTAGCTCGAACAGTAGCTCTTTCTATCCAGATGATGATGATTTTGGACTCGACGAAATGACGTATGTTAAGTATAGACGGGCGCGATTAAGGTGCTTCATCAGCGATAGGCTTTTTTCGCCGCCAAATTTCTGTTACACTGGTGAATTGCTAGTTGTAATATTTCTCCCACCTCATCCGTAGATCCTAATGGGGTCCCGAACAGACGCACAGTGGTCTGAATCGTCAAAAAGGTGGCAAATAAATGAAAAAAATTTCTTGTTTTTGGTTGACACTTGTCATATACGTAGGTGAAGTATACGTGGGGCAGATTTGTAAGGTGACAAGAGCTGGATCATTCGCATGTGTGTGCTGTAGCATCAAGTATATGCTCGCACAAGCCGTCAGCACAATTTACCTGTCGCGCTCGAATATCAGATCATTGAAAGAAGTGGATTACTTTTGTCGTGAGTGTCGGTTTCTAAATTCCTGCGATGGATAGTGATCCTGGAGGTATGTAGACTTTCTTAAGTACAAATTTTATATTAGTCTAGACGTTTTACATCATGTATTTTTTATACGACTAAGGCTCTTTAAGCGATTCTAAAAAAAGATTTGTTTGTAATATAATAGGCCTATATTTTTTATCAGATCAGATCGAATCTTGAAATGACTTTTATTTGATAGGTAATACTATCTCGAATAACATCCATTTCAATTTAGCTGCGAATATCTGCGGAAGTGCTCTATTTTGCTTTGTTTGGCACCTCAACTTTGTCATGCAACCACCGACGTAGCATATTTCCAAAATTACTTTTTTTTTCTTTCTTTGAGCATTCAACTTATTCTATACTGCTGCAAACATATTTTTGAGTAGTTGTTAGGCTTTTTTTGCAAATTTTTTCGGCAGAAGTATGTAAGAAGAACACATTTGCTTTTCTTTACTTTGCTAAAATTTTCGAACCATACTGTCAATTTTCAAGATCAGGTGATGATATTTACTATTTTTTATCATTATTTTCTTTTTGTTTTCTCGTGTTTTTCATAAAAAGTTGATCGTGTGTCAGATTCAGGTACTAACTCGTTTGGTGTGCATCTGACTGCAGATTTTCGAGATTTGAAAAAAACAAGCTTGATTTGACTTGGGACAAACAGCTAAATGTTTCAGAGGAAGGTTTAGCTGCGTTTGATGGTGGCCCTATGTAACCAGAATTTTATTAATAACAATTGATGTGCTTGAAAATATAAAATATGTTATCCATAAAACTTAAAATTTGTCATTTTTGACGTTTTTTCTCAATACCTACTACTTGAATTCAATTTTCAAAAATGTATTGAATTCCCAAAAACATGGCTGCTTATTTTGATCAAAGCATCAAGTTCGTGAATGCATGTTTTGCGATCCGTTACCTCATGAAACACGATATTATCGATTTTTGAACAAATTAAAAGAATTTCAGCATTTTTGGTAAGTATTTCAGTTTTCAAAAACACCTTCCAAGTCAAATAATCGATCGATAGAAAACCGTGAAAAAATGCAGTTTCACGAATATTTCTTAGCTATCGAAAAAAACTTCATTACTTTGTAATTTACCTTTTTATTTTCCAAAATGCTGCCTTCAGATTCGCAAAAAGTAATGTTTAGTGAGAAGAAAAACGAAGGAGGAAAATCCATATTTTTTTATAGGAGCCATCATTTTTGGTCAGACAACTTGTTTTCTTCCGTCCGGGTTTCAAGATCTTCATCAGTGACCTCAAAAACCCTTAAAAACATATATTTGTACATTAAACATCAAAACTGAATTAATGGCCACCTTTTCGACGATGCAGCCTACTGTAAGACGGCTTTTTCAAATATTGCGTTGTTTGTTTATGTTTAAATTAAAAATCAAGTAATTTTTGCGCCTGTAAATCGGCCCCGCCGTACACCTCGAATGGGAGTGACTGGCGTGCACTGCCATGGCATGCTCAAGCATCCTATACACGTCGCGAAGGGTAAGTCTATGTCGATGCTGACCGTTGGTAATTTAAATTTCGGAACTGGACGTGTTACCATGATTCGTATTATTGGAAATTTAAAAATGTATTTTCGGCGCTAGCGCTGTGATCGGTAAAATGAATGCGCGCCAGCGTTCCCAGGTCTGTGTATTTATCTCCGGATCTGAATAGAC
>WSXT02108771.1:0-11250 GCA_011762715.2 Neuroterus valhalla
ATATGGGTTAAAAATCTCTTTGGAAACTGCTCGCCATACGTCAATCAGACTATCCATTCTAGAATCACCTGCAGGAAAAATATTTAAAAGTAAGCACTGAGAATCCGAAAGGTTTATCAATACACAAAATTGTAAATTGAACTGGTAAATTCATCTTTCCAACCATCCAAATGAATCAACTACTGAAATGAAATTAATTCTAGTATCGACGAACCTCTAGATCCGTTCAATTTTATTTATTTTTCATTTTTGTTTGTTTGTTTCAATTTCATCTTCGTGCTTATTAGTCGAGAAGGAAATTCTTCTTTTCAGTATGATATAGTATCTGCTTAAACGAGAATAGAGTTTCAGTTTACAATATAACAACGGATCATAATGTACTAAACATAAGATGAAACAAGAGGGTTCTCGAATTTTTGCTCCTTCTAAGGAAAGTGCTACAGTTGTTGAAGAACTATTCTTTGTTTAACGAGACACTTCTTCTGAATTTAGGTGATCATGGGAAAATTTCACGTTGCCTTTTTTCCGAGAAAGCACCTGTTTCGGGGGACGAGAAAGCACTACCGAGTCGTGAAAGTTTGCCACAAAATTTCTGAAATGAGCGTTCAAAGGGCAATCCTCAGGTCTGGAATTCCAGTACACCAACAAAAATAAAAAGTGGAAAGAAACCGCAGTGAAGTCGATTCGCAAATTCCAACCGATCTGCGGTTGCTAGCACTTGCTTTTATCGCAGACTTGAATACGAGTTTCCTCAAACTGTTTATCAAAGTCAAGTTACTAGCAAAAAGTTCCAATGGTAAATGAAGTTTGTTATATCACCCATTATGAATTTGGACCATTTTCTTATCTGTGGAGCAGGAGTACAAACTTGATTCCTAAGCAGCATTAGCAGGAAATATTTTCTGCTCCCTCGGGAGTCAAAAATGGACGCCACTTGAAGGGTATGGCTTAAAATCACCTGTATTTTAGTTTATCATAGTGTTGGTTCAGATATTGAGTGCTTTTTCACAATTTTTAATTGGAAGAAATTTTCCTTTTCTGCCAGAAATATTTTGGATTGATTCCGAGCAGCAAAATTAAAGTCAACACGATAATAGAAAAAGTTTGAAGAAAAATTCTTCTGCCTCCTATTGTGATGTTTGAACCTTTAATTCGGAACCTCTTCACTTCATAAACAAGTTTTTCGACTATAATTTGAGACAGATGCAATTTAGGTAATTTCAGGATGAAAACGATTATTTAGCTTCGATAGGTGATTAGCTGTGGCTCTTCAAGTATTACCACTTTTGACCCATTTTTCTAGGCAAATTACTAAAGTTAATTTTTTTCGGAAATTCCTCGTTTTCAATTAAAGCTACGTTAATAATGCGACAAGGAAAAATTGAAGTACTGGAAAATACACTTTGTAGAATAATTGATTATGTAAAACTAAGAGGAATGGAGGAACATTTTGTGAAGAATACACAATTGAAGTTAAGGAAAAAACCTCACATAATTAAATTCTTTCTCATTTTGTTTGCACAAAAACAATCTGAAAGTAATCGTGGCTACAAAAATGATTTGGCCTGCATAAAACTTTTTGAATGTTCTTCTTATAGAAGCAAAAAAAAGTGAGCAACAGTTGAAAAATTTGATTTTTCATACATTGAATCAACTTTGCATGTTTTTAAAACCCAGCTAGGAAGACAGAATAGAATCAATAAGAAAACCCTTTTTTATAACACATTCATGGTTTTAGGCCCTTTTGATGCCTATGAAGCGGGGCCAAAGCTCTATCTTTCACTCCCAATGGAGAAAAAAGTAAATACTTTTTACTCCCTAAGGAGTGAAAAGTGACGTCAGAGATAAATGATCAAAATTTATTATCTCTAAGCTCACATTTTACTCACCGCAGAGACTGTAAGGAAATTCTGGTTGTGATTAATGGAATTTCGTGATGACTGATGTAAACTTACCATATATAACTGATAAAATTACCGCAAATAACCGAAAATTTCCGGAAATTTTTTAATTGAATTCTGGGTTATTCATCTTGAGTTACCGTAAATCACTTGTAAGATAAATTTAAAATAGAAAAATTTCCAGGAATTTATTGACAGTTTTCGAATTGAATTTGGGTAATTCATATTAGGAAATTCCTAGAAATTTCTTGATTGAATTTCGGGTAATTAATCTGAAGTTAACATAAATTGCTTGTAAGATTACTATAAATTACCGAAAATTTGTATAAATTCCTGGAAATTTATGGAAGCTCTGAAAATTGAATTTTGGGTAATTCGTGGTACCTCACCATATTTTCCTATGTAATTACCATGACTGATCGAAAATCTTCATAAATTACCGAAAATTTTTATAAATTCCTGGAAATTTATGGAAGCTCTGAAAATTGAATTTCGTGTAATTCGTGGTACGTCACCATATTTTCCTATGTAATTACCATGAATGATCGAAAATCTTCATAAATTTCCGAAAATTTACAGACATTTTTTATTCGAATTTCAAACTCCTGAACTTCTCGGCGATCATGCCTCCTTTTTTTTTAAATCCAATATGGGCTGAAATCATGACTGTATTTCGAGAAATGCCTGATATCACCCATTCGTTAAAAAATATATTATGCATAATATGCTGATATTTCAAATTTACTCAATATTTTCTGAAAATTGCTGATCATATGTAAAGAACTCATTCTCTAGGTTTTATGCTGGCCAAACCATTCTTGTAGCTACAAGAATATTTTACGACAAATAATATTTTTGAATAAATTTTTTTCAAATTCTTGTGGCCACAAAACTGGTACAGCCCGCATGAACTTATATAACTTCTTGTATATGTATTTACTAGTTCAAAAAACATATTTGAGAAGAAATATCGTCGCTTTTTTTGGGAATCTAGTCTTCATATTTCCAGAAAAATCACTGCTAGTATGGACGTTGCCAATATTAAGATAATTTTTGGGCGGACGTCAAAAGAAGACAGTTAACCTTATTAGATTCGGAAGAGGGAAGTCGAATGTCTCTACTGCATCAAAATTTATATAGTTTATGAGAAATTTTTTGTTTTCAAAAAACCAAACACGAGTAATTTGCCTTCAAAAATAGGTAAAAAATGGGCATCTTTGGAAGTTTATGGCTTTCAAAATATTGGACCCAGTTCATCGTTCTTTGTTCAAGAAAAATTAAATACCTAACCTTTCTGTATGGCATATAGGATTTTTTTTAACTTATCGTGATCTAAAGAATGAATAGATACTATAGAATCAGATTTTCAGCCTATTTCTGAAGACAAATCTAATTAATTTGAAGGAGCCATAACTTGACACCCATCAGAGCTAAAAGGTTCTAATATCAAAAACTTTTCCAAACTGAGTCCATTTTACTTTTTCTTCTGGACGTTATGCACGGAATTCTAATAGAACAGATCCATTTATGTAAACACATTTATTGAAACTTTCCTCAAGCATATTTCTGGAACGCGTATGTTTCTGGAGAGAGCTTTCGGAATTTCTACGGCTCAAAAATACTTTTAGCACGTGTCTACGGCACGTGATGAAAAGATTGGTCTTGCCACAGAAATTGGGAATTTCGCTTCAGTTTCGCAATCTTATGTTCTTCTCTGTTCAGATAATAATGTAAAAAAAACTATATTTTCCAAAGACAATCTGTTTTATTGATATGTACATACAATAAATTTATTTACACTCTTCGATTTTGACCAATTTTAGATGATATATTTTACCAAAATACTACACTCTCACTTATCAGACGTTGATATTTCGGAAAAACTTTTTTGGTCAGAGCTGCTATCTGAGCTGTCAATAGAATCTTTTACCCTTCACAATATCTCCGTTCAGTTCGAGATATATCAACGATCGGTTAGGCGAATGACGATCTTCAAGATCGGTTTTCTCGAATTAGAGAATTAGAATAATTTACGATTTCATATAAACATTATGCTAATTATCAAGATTAAAAAACACATTGGATTTTCCCTATGGTAAGACGTGCTCCCTTCTCCGTGATGCATTGCAGCTGGATGTTCCTCTGAAAAAAGTTAGGTTTTATTCTTATTGTGATAAGTCGCCTGAAAACGTTCGTCCTCTGTCACGAACTATTTCTCCCAAATTCTTTTTGATTTTTACATTATAGTAAATTTCATTTGGGGAATTTTTATGGGTGGAAATGGATAAATCAACAACTCCAGTGGCTGAACACACTAGCAGAAGTTCTCATTATATTAAATGGTTTGATACGTTAAACGTTCTAGAGACGTCTGAATAAATGAATTCAGGATAAATAAACTTTTACTATAAAGATCAACCTTATGGGGAAATCTATTTCAGAAAGAATGATTCAATTTCCCTCTAGAACATTCGAATTTTAGGCTCAGAAATATGAAGTTTCAAACAAACAGTTGAGTTTGCTCCTAAATTATAAGATTTTTTGTCAAAAAGACGAATTTGCTACAGAGTCGTTGAATCTTCTACCACAAAAATATACATTGTACTGTATTGACAACTAAAACAATGTTCAAATGTATACCTAAATTTTTTAGTATTCTATCTTCCAGAACGAAAAAATCAATTCTTCATGAAGGATCTGAGCTTTGGATAGATTGAAAA
This sequence comes from Neuroterus valhalla, assembly GCA_011762715.2. Classification (NCBI taxonomy): domain Eukaryota; kingdom Metazoa; phylum Arthropoda; class Insecta; order Hymenoptera; family Cynipidae; genus Neuroterus; species Neuroterus valhalla. The sequence continues at coordinate 4,622 of WSXT02108771.1, forward strand.
AATGATATTCTCAAGAAAAAAATTGAATCTTCACCCAGACAAGATAAATTTTCAACCAGGAAGAATAACTTTCTCCAAAAGAAGACGATTTTTCAACAAAATGCATTAACTTTTGAACAAATTGTTCAATTTTCAGATCGAAAAGATAAAAGCCCAGACAATAACCTTAATTTCTAACTTGCATTGAAAAAATAAAATGAAACGAATTTTTTACAGGACAGACATTACATATAATGCCAAGTAGATAGATCTCTGGACACAAAAATGTATTTTCGACGAAACAGTTGAATTTTCAGCACAAATAATGAATTTAAAAAAAGGAATTGGATAGAGGAGTTCCTAATATAAACAATCGGGTAATATTTTATCGGGACGATTATTTTCCCAACAAATAGTTGAATTTTTAAATCAAAAATAGCATTCACGATCAGATATTGGAATTTTTAACTATAAAATATAAATCTTCAATCGAAAATAGAAAAAGTGGGTTTTCCAACAGAAGAAATAAAATTCCCAAAAAATAAATAAAAATAAGTAAGTGCCTGGTCCCAACCGAACTAATTCAATGGAAATTTAAGCGTTACATTGAAAAAAGCAACAAAGCAAATGTTTCTTGAAAACTAGAGACAAAAAAATATTTATCAGAAAAGGGATAATGAGTGAAAGAGCAGGGAGAGTTTTGAAGCCTTGATCGTGAAGAAGATCTCCAAATCCATCCAGTTGTTAATAAAGCGTACGTAGCTTAAGTACATGGAATGTGTCTTACTTTTGCGGAATTCTTAAAACATTTGGAATTCAGATTTCATAATTAGACTTTCACAGAATAAATTATAATGAATGTACAGTTTTATTCTAGCTTTTCACTATCCTTAGTATAACTGGAGTTAAAATTGATATAAAACCGTGTATTTCGTAAGAATGAAATACTTTCTCCATAGAAAAAAGTTTCTAACCAAATTTTCTTGATTCTCCCACTTTTACCAATATTGTATTAAATTGAGCTTTTCGATTCAGTGTTAAATATGAAATTCGATTCTTCTGTGTTTGCTTCATTCGACGCTAACATTGTTATTCGTGAACGATCGGTCATTCCATTAAAGATTTTTCTCGTTTGAGTTTTTCAGGAAGTATCAAAAGTTCAACGCGACAACGGTTAAGTGTTCTTGACGATAATGGATTTTTAAAGCGAGTGGTTTGAAAAATTGGGCAAAAAACAGAGAAGAAGAAGATGACCGGAAATAAATGACGGTTAAGCTTCCGACGAAGATAAATCGTCCTTGTCTGGGCCACATTCTCCTTCTACTCCATAAGAGGGCAAATAGTTCTGTATCATTAGATGTACAAAACATTTTAAAAACTTTTTTTTTTTCTTATCCTCAACCTAATATTAAAATTTTTAATAATGAAATTCTAGCTGCATATGTCGATCTGGAACAAGGAGATTTATCAACCGTCAAAGTTGGCACGTTCACATTAAATTATCCGTGAATTTACAACTTCTAACTTCATTTAAAACAAAGAACTGTACGTTAACTTTACCTTATGAATATTACATCAAATTTGATACGAGCACGTTTTGCGGGAAACAAATTATTTTCGAAGACACCTGAAAGTTTACAAAAATAAACTTTTAAAATTATCCAATAATTTATAAAATTGAAAAAAACGTACGAAATATACCTCAAACCTAAAAAACGACAAATTGGCAAGCGGAATTTCTTCTATGCTTCTATTTATATCCAATGGATGGCTATTAATATGCCAAACCATCATTTACCTATAGCGACCGGTTTCCGAAAATTTGATTCTTTCAAAAATAAAAATTTTCATTATATGAAATGCTTATCTATAATAAGATAGAATTCTGGAATTCTATGAGTAATTTATATTCTTTTCAGAGAAGACTGAAGCTCAACAAAATACATAAATCTCAAACTGACTGTCAACTCATCAACTAAAAGGATAAATTTTTGATAAAACAGTCTTACTTTCAACGAAGTATTTGACTTTTTGAAAAATAGGACGTTTCGACGAGAAAAAGGAAATTCCACCCAAAAAAAAAATGATAATAGGACTTTATAGTTGTACCTTTTCAGAAAGAGCAGTACTTGAACAAAACAGTTCAGTCCTACACATCAGGTCAATTGGCAACCGAACGATAGATTTCTCAACGAAAAACAATTATAAGAAAGGTAAAAAAAATACTTCAATTCATGACAAAGAAATATTTTCCTGTGGCAAGAAGTAAACATATTTGTCAAGTTTCAGAATGCGAAAACAATTTTGCATACAATGCAGTTCCATCCTGAATTTCTTCTTGATGAAGAATTTTCTCCTTTCTTAAATTTTGGAAATGAAGATTGTATTTCGAGATTTCTTAACCTTTTTTGAATTTCTGTATTGTAGGCACGTCGTGAAAATGTTAAAGGTACTCAAATAATTTTATATAAAGATTTCATTAATAAATTTTCAAATTTGATCATCGCCTCCTTATATGAAATCTTGATCTTTTTTTCTTCCCTTTTCGGTAGAGCATTATCCTAAGACATGTCTTCATTTCATAATTTATTTTGAAAAAATGGAATTGGTTATAACAATTTTCTTCGTATATCATTTTACTGAGATGAGTATCAAAAAAGCAGTCTTGTCTGGAAAATTATTCAAAAAGTATCAGAAAGAAAAAAATGTTGAGACTTTGGAGCCTGAACGGGCAGATGTTCGTGTTACATGTCAGAAATGTATGTATATTACCGTTAACAACATGGACCCTAATGTTGCTTGGATTAGCATTGCTTGGCCCACAAGTATATATTCCTGAGTCGCTCGGTACTGCTTTCTGAATCATTAGTCGACTCGTTGTTTCAGGTCCTTTTTCCGTAACAAGACTAATTCCACCACGTGGAGAATCAAAATTAATTTCCTGTAATTAAGAAAAAAAACGTTTTTTTAGGTAAAATAATAGAAAAAAAATGGGCAAAAGTTGTAATAGGTCAAATAACCGTTTAGTGCCATTAAAACTTTGGGTTTTTTTGCCAGCAATGGTTTTTTGGATTCTCTGATATCTTGAATGCATATTTTTATGTTTCGCTCCTTTTTTTCAATTTTGATTCCATACGAATAGAGCCAAGCCATACAAATGCCTCCTCCCAGAAACAATTAAGCAGTTGCATGTAAGGATAGATCACTTCGGTTCTAAGAAGGCACTTGTATTTTATTTGTTTCACACATTATTTCATGAAAAAAAAAGAACAAAACAACTGATATTTGGAAAGACCAGTTTTCTGTCATTGCATTCAACGGTTTAACTTATTTGATAAATACCACAATGTATGCGTTTGTACTAAACAACAGTTATTGCGTACTTGAGTATTTCTGCTTTATTCTATAAACGATCCTGAGTATCAAAGCATTTGCATAAATAAACATTTTCACCAACAAATATCGTTTCAAAACTTTTTTGATTATATGAAGCTCATGAACAGACAAAAAACTGATTCAATATGGTTCTCAGTGGTTTAAATTATTTCTAATAATAGAATAAAATTTTGGTCAGGATTCTTCAATTTTCTTCAATCATCACCAATAATTTTGACCAACCTTATGGTAGACTTATTTTCACCCGGATTCTATAAAGGACTTCACTAGGGCTTGATACCATCATGAATCTTCTTCTCTCCTGGTTGCCAACAATAGGGAAATAAATCTGCCATTCATTTTTCTTGAATCAATCAATTTCAAAAATGTTCTATTTCCCTAGCAAACTGTGATAATGACGCAGCTAACCAGGAAAAAGTCAGCCAATTTTTTGAGTCTATTAGATTTCTATGCATTTCCCAAAGCTAAATTATCAATTTTTCGTCGAAATAGCAGCCAATCCAGTGTGTTTGGGATGTAACTTTCAACAGCGTTATTTTCGACAATATAATAGAAAACTTAGTATATTTTTGGATCTTGAACCGCTGGATCCATTATTGGATTCTAATCAGTTATGTTACTATGAAGTTTGTAACATAAACTTCAAACTGATCTGTTTGATGACCACATCTGATGACGAAACCTAATTATTATGTATTTGCTCAAAAATAAAGTTTTCATGCTTATATCTTAAACTATATAGTGCACTATGTGCACTTACTTCTTATTCGCAACTCAATTTTCCTTCTTTTCGTTATCTCGATAATAACATTCTTGTCGATGAATTTTTTTATGCAAAAAGCCAATTTCGGATTTGTGGTAGATATTTGTGGGAGATTTGTCTCTGGGAGTTTTGTCCATTATCCGTCCTAAAGTTACCAAAGAAGGTTATATTCCAACCTTACATTTCGATTCAGTGCCGTAACATATATAGATATGTATGACCTTTGTGAACCTTGAACTGTTTTTTGTATATTTTTTGTAATAGATTATAAAAACCTAATAAAATGAATATACTCTAATTTTCTTGCCCCGTTTCCTCAATAAACATCACAAGGTGCGTTAAAAACCGTTTATATTTGAACATGATGGTCTGAAACATTAAATTTGTTTTTATTTTCACACTTCATCCATTCACAGAGAACGGTTCAATCACTACAGGGAAAACCATCTTACAAAACCAGGAAATGTTCTCGGATTTAGGAAATGACATTTGGTTTGAGAATTTGTGATAATTTTACGAAATCATTCATCCAATCAATTAAATTCATTCAATTAAATTTGAAGATTCACGTGGTATTGCTTTGCGGATTTGTACCGCAAAACACGCCGCGCCTGACAACATCTGGTTCGTATAATTAACACTTGTAACGAATACATTTGTTCAGTAGAGCAACCCGGTGACGGTGAGACGTTTTTTCGGATGCTCGCCATCGTCGAACAGTAGAGAGAAATAATAAATAAATGTTTAAAATGTGATTCCTTCTTGAATTTCTGTTCGGTTCCGGAGTTATTCGTCTCAAGATTTCATCTGATAATTGGTTTAGACCTTCTTTGGTGTGCATTAATGATTGGATTACGCAATACTATAAGGTAATTTAGCTTGTACTTTTTCCAATTAATTTCATAGTTATTTATGAAATAATTATTATTGAGATTTAATGTTTCAATTCGATCAGTGTCCAATCCAAATCGATTTAATTGAAACGAAAAAAATATTCAAGTTTTGCCACTCTTCTGAAACCGATAATTATTATATTAGGTGTGTAAAATAGCCGGGCAGTAGTCAAGTGAAAAATATGATAATGTTATATAGATTATACAATATCTTATAATATATTTCTTCATATTCATTGTTCAATCTGAATATTATAACTAATTTCTCATGAGAATAGCTTTATAGTTTGAACCTATAGAATTGTAACAAACGCCCACTTCTTTAGGAACAATATTTTTATCAGATTTGGCAAAGTCATCGATCCTTACTTCCCTCCACTGCCTAAACAGAAAACTCATCATCAATAATGTCAAAATATAGATCGAATTATGAAATTATCGATTTTTAAGGGTAAAAAGAGGAATCCAAGAGAAAAGGTGGAAAGAGTTGTTGAAGATTGGAAAAAATCATTCAATTATGGATAAGTTAATGGTTGATATAGATAATGGACTATCCTTTGTCTTTCTTACATTCAAAATTTATAGAAATAGACTTGGCAATCAAACGTTTATTCGATTGAGATTTTTTTTCCAGTGAAAAGGGCATAAATTCTCATGTTATGTTGGAATAAAGGTTTTCCGAAAATTTAAGACTCGGGTACGTTTGAGCATCATAAGTTCCAAGCATTGGACGCTTCTTCAGTATATTGGCTTATCCAAATTTTCGAAATATTGAAAAAATAAAGAATAAAAGGAAAAAAAAATAATAAATACAAAAATTTTTATTCCAGTTATAGTCTATGAAATCACTAATTTTAAATATATTGAACAACAACGACGGGATAGAGTATTTGTCAAGACGCCTCACGCTTTTATTGATATTTTATGTTGAGGAAATGTTCAATATATTTAGAATTAGTAATTTCATAGACTATAACTGAAATGAATTTTTTTGATTTATTATTTGTTTTTTTCCTGTTATTATTTATTTTTTAGATTCTAATTGAAATAAAAGCAGATTTTTTAATTTTTTTTTAATTTTAAAAAAAATTTCATTTATTTCAATCTTCTTAGTTCCATTAGTAATTAGGAATTTTATGGTTAGAAATCAACGTAGAACTGTTGTCTTACATTCAATTGAATAGTTTTATGTACAAATATTGGTTATTTTCGCGTTTCAGCATTATAAAAACAAAATGTTAAGTGCCAATAATATTTATGAATAATTTCAATTTTTCAAGTATCTGATCGATAAGTGGTATAAAAATCAACGTGAAGATTTGAAACTTGCAAATATGAGTAGAATATAACATTTCTCAAAAACTTAGATTCTTCCTACTCACCGTAATAAAATATGACTAAAAATAAAACATAAAATTAATGCTATGCAATAGAAGTCAACTTCTCTCAATATAAATATATATATATATATAGTTACATACATACACAGTGCCGACCCGTGTTTCGTCTCAACGCTGCTTGAATTCGGTATAATTTTGGCGGCGGTAACGCCATCTGTGAGTCATTTCAGATACTATTCTGTTTTTTTAAATCAACGA
>WSXT02108782.1:0-11250 GCA_011762715.2 Neuroterus valhalla
AGAGGTTTTGATTGAGGGATGTGTATGAGAAGGAAGCAAGGATAGGTATTAGATCAGTCTTAGAATTCATTGCATGTCTTTTGCGAACAGAAAGAAGCTGCTTTCATTGTCTAATGAAGATGCAGGATTTTTTTTTTTTTTTTTTTTTTTTTTTTAGTAAACAGAGGCTTTAATTAAATTTTTAAGCAGAATGACTGTACGCGAGGCTACTTCGTCAACATGAGATGTAAGACCACATTAAAACACTACGCAGCAAAAGTGAGTCTATCCTTATTTATTAGAAATAATTGTGTAAACAAATTATTATTGTTAATGGCTTTCTCCTCTTAGGTTGGTGCTAAAAAGTTGCGGTTTTTTCTAAAATTTTAGGCTTTCTGTTCTTTTTTCACTTAGTGAGGTAACAATTCATGCGAGTTAACAAACATGCTTATCTAAACAACATACACTGAATGGAATTTGAATAAAATTCAATTAGATTGAATTAGATTGAATTGATTTAATTGTTGGTTAGATCAGATTTTGTTTATTTAAAACGAATTTTTTCTTTTTAATATCAACCATTATATTTATGATCAAAAATTTATATTTTTGAGTCGAAAATTCAACTCTCTGGTTGAAAGTTGAACTACTTCCTTCAAAATTTAATTTTCGCGTTGATGATCCATAATTTTAGTAGAAAATTCGGAATCCAAATTTCACTGAATTAATTCAGCTTTAAATTTAAAATATGATTCTCTCTATTGTTTATTTATTATTTGTTTACAACTAAAAAGGCAGAGCAAAGTTAAACATTTCAGGAAAACTACAACTTTTTAGCACTAATCTAACAGAAGATAGCCATAAATAATAATAATAATTTGTTCAAACAATTATTTTTGCTAAATAAAATAAAATAATTGCTTACATTAAGTGAAAAGTGGACAAAAAGTTGAAAATTTCAGAAAAAAAGCAACTTTGTAACATTATTCTAAGAGGATATTGTATAATTATTAGGAAATTCTCAAAACAATTATTTTTGTTACCCTCATTGATTATTATCTCGCTTTAACTAAAACGTTAGAAATAACTTTAAAAATTAAGAAAGAGCTTGACTTTCTCACCCTTTTCTAAGAGAAAGTTGCTAAAAACAATAATAAATGGTTTAAATGATGTAAATAAATATCTTATTATCTATATAAGGTAGTATGATATGTATTTGAAATAATCTGCGTGAAAAATCGTAAAAAAATAATAATCAGCGCCAAAAACTCGAAAAACCCATTTTTTTCACTTATAGGGTTTTTTGGGACCCTATAAAACAGACTTATGGGAGTGATATTTGAAAAGTAATATTTTATTCACAATCTGGGACTAATTGTGAAGAGAAATGGTAGATTTCGAACTCGATTCACCTAATATTGAGAATTCTGAATCAAATTTACAAAAACGTCTTTTCTCTTATGGGAAATACGTGTTAAACTTCATGGGGCTTGCGCCACGTCCAAATCTTATTTAAAAACAGCATTATTTTTGTGGATTCGAACAAATTTCCGGCTGTTCTGCATAAAGATTCGAGAAAAAAATTCCTAATCATTAAAATCATTAAAATGATGTTATCAAATATTTTTTGCGTTCTAAAATTTTTTATGAATATTAGATTTTTATATTATTAGTGATGCTGGCACATGCGGGCGCTATGAACGATCACTTTGAAGGATTTTTACCCAGCGATCTCAACATTACTGACGCTGCAAAACTTAAAGAGATAGCAGATTCACTCAGAAAGTTCTACTTCGATGGAAAAGCTCTCTCCACAGAAACTGCCGCAGAATTTATCAAGGTGAAATAGAAAACTCAAAGTAGTAAAATTTACAAACAGATTTAAAGTACCCACTGAGATTGGAAAATGCATCCAGAGGTTTTTTTTAAAAATATTTTTAATATTTTCATATTTGTAATATTTTCATATGTGTAACGTTTTGTTAAACATGAATTTTAGATGACGAGCGATATCATGTTCAATGAAGGCATTTTAATGTCGGCACAAATTATGGCATCCAAAAGCAAACAGCCTGTTTATGAGTATCTGTTTTCATATTACAATCCAGTAGGATTCATGAAAAATTTGTTTAAACAGCAAGAAGGTAAGTGTTATAGTTCAAATTTCAGATGAATAAGATAATTATAAAAAAACTCATTTATTTAAAATAGGTATAACGCACGGCGACGAGCTTGCCTACGAATTTTACTCGAACGCTTTCAAACACAAGGCCGAACCAGGATCACCTGTTGAAAAGATGACCAGAACTTTCATAAAACTATGGACAAACTTTGCTAAGAATAGGTAAGATTATTAAATCTAATTTAGTTAAAGTTAGTCTTACCATTTTATATTTTTCGAATGTAATGTTAATTCTATAATTTTTTTAAAGAAATCCTACAAATAATTTGGATGAAGACATCACAGAAAATTGGGAGCCTCTAGGTCCTGAAGGAAACTATATGAATATAAATTTGCCTCTGAAAATGGAGAAAGGTCTCTTTAAAGAACGACTCAGTTTTTGGACAAATCTCTATAAAAATGTTTTGGGAGACTACGCAAATATCTTCTCATAAGTATTCACTGACAAAAATCCATAAATGCAACTTAAGAAAACTGTGGAACATCATTTTAATATTCTGTAAATAGAGAAAGCAATCGGCAAAACCTTATTCGATTTGTTGATTAACAATACTTGAAAGATGTCAATAATCCAATGCGGATTCTTATTTACCTCTTAGAAAATAAAATTGAAAGGAACATATGAGACAGAATCAATTATCAACTTATTTATTCAACTATTAATACTCAAATGATAACCGCTACCATAAAAAATGTATAACAACTAGCGTTATGAGAAAACAGAAATGTCACGTAACAATAATACTGTAAACAAAATTGTTCCTCAAATTTCTTCTTTGAAGAAAACCATCAGCCCGCAATACAAACTGAGGAAATATATATCGAAATGTCAGTTGACTTTCCTGAAAGTCACTTCTGAAAGAAAATATTCTTTTTCTCTTTGGTATAAAAAGATCCAGTAAAATTCCTCGAGCGCTTATTCAAGAGCTTAAAGAAACCTGGGAACCCCACTTTTCGTTTTGTCTGCGTTATTACCTAGTGTTTATTTTATTCGAAGTGTATTTACAATATTATACAAAATATTAAGAATGTATTGAAGTGATTTATTCCCAGGGATCTTCGTCCCTATCTCCATCGAAACTTTGTTGCACTTGTTGTTTTCGAAGGGTATTCCGAAGACGCTGTTTTGCGATACGCAAGACTTCTCGCATCTGAGATGCAAACATTGCCCTCGTTGGTTGTTCAAAATGCTGGCTTTGAGAAACGGCTTCTGCAAAATAAAAATTTTAGAAATGATAACTGATGGTGGCGATCCGGCGGACCATCTCAAATATCCGGTCATTTCCCGGTTCTTCACGGTCAAGTTTTTCAATTTTCCCGGTCAACGAGAAGTAACATATTTAAATTTATTGCAAAATTCAAACATTTATTTTTATTTATGACGTTCATACTTAACATCCTTTAACACTACAGATCAAATATTGCAAAATCGACCACTTTTGAAAAGAATACTCAAATTCCCAACAACAAAAAATCAATTTTTTTCACAAAAATTGGAACAGTTAAACTTAAATTGAAAACAATCGATGTACGATAATAAAAAAAATGGATTTCCAAGAAAATAGTACATTTTTCGAACAATATGATGAATTTTCAAATAACATTATGAATCTATAACCAGATCAGTTAAATTCCAAACCAAGAAGAAGAATTTTTAACTAAAAAGTTAAATATTCAACTGGAGCACTTCAATATTCAAGCATAAAGGTGAATGTTCAAAAAAAAAGATTAATTTTCGAATAGAAAGAATAATTTTCTGAGAACAAATACAATCTCGAACCAGGCATAAGTGTTTTCTACTAAAACAAAGAATATTCAACTGAATAAGTTGAATTTTCAAACAGATAAATTAACTTTTACCGAAAAAGATTAATTGTCAAAATGAAATAAAATACTCAAATTTGCAAATAGATTTTTAGAAAACAAATGAATTCACAACTAAAACTATGGAATTTTTAATTGAAAAAAGTTAAACCAACTTTTAAAAAAATGAACTGTCAACGAACAAAAAAAACTTCCAAACAAATGATTACATTTTTACATAAAATGATGAAGAATCAAATGAAATTGTCAATGTTCAACTGAAGTACTTGAATTTTAAACCAGAAAGACGAATTTTCAACTGAAATTATGAACGTTTCACTAGAATAGCTCAATTTTTGACAAAAAATTAGTTTTCAACCAAAAAATACGATTTCTCAACAAAATGGTTGAAATACGAACTAAAAAATAATTAATTTTACCCAAAAATGAAACAGTAAGATTTTTAGTTCAACAAACCAATCTCGAACCAGGTATAAGTGTTTTCTACTAAAACAAAGAATATTCAACTGAATAAGTTGAATTTTCAAACAGATAAATTAACTTTTACCGAAAAAGATTAATTGTCAAAATGAATTAAAATACTCAAATTTGCAAATAGATTTTTAGAAAACAAATGAATTCACAACTAAAACTATGGAATTTTTAATTGGAAAAAGTTGAACTAACTTTTTAAAAAATGAACTGTCAATGAACAAAAAAAAAAACTTTCAAACAAATGATAACATTTTTACATAAAATGATGAAGAATCAAATGAAATCGTCAATGTTCAACTGAAGTAGTTGAATTTTAAACCAGAAAGACGAATTTTAAACTGAAATTATGAACGTTTCACTAGAATAGCTCAATTTTTGACAAAAAATTAGTTTTCAACCAAAAAATACAATTTTGCAACAAAATGGTTCAAATACGAACTCAAAAAATATTTATTTTCACCCACAAATGAAACAGTAACATTTTTAGTTCAAAAAATCAATTTCAAACTAGACATAAGAGTTTTCTACTAAAACAAAGAATCTTCAACTTCAGAAGTTGAATTTTCGAACAGATAAATTAACTTTTACCGAAAAAGATTAAAATTAAACAAAAATCTGAATACTCAAATTTCAGAATGGAAAAAAGGATTCTCAGAAAACAAATGAATTTATAACTAAAACTATGGAATTTTCATTTGGAATAAGATAAATTAACTTTCAAACAAACAGAAAACTGTCAACAAACAAACAAACAAAAATAACTTTCAAACAAATTATTACGTTTTTACACAAAATGCTGAAGAATCAAATGAATTCATGAACATTTAACTAGAATAGTTCAATTTTTGACAAAAAATTAGTTTTCAAAAAAAAAAATACAATTTTTCAACAAAATATTTGAAATTTAAACTTGAAAAAGAAAAATTTTCAAACAAAAATGGAATAGTGACATTTTTGGCCTCAAAAAATTAATTTTAAACCAAACATTAGGAGTATCAACTAGATGAATGTTCGACTGAAATGAAAATTGTTTAACTTTATAACTTGAATTGTTGATCGTAGAGGAGAAGTTTTGAAGAAGAATATTAGCTTTCTAAGAGAAAGATAATTTTCTACCAAAAAAATCGATTTTTCAACAAAATATGTGAAGTTTCAACGAAATAATTGAATTTTAAATTTAAAAAGAAAAATTGCCGCCAAATTGTCTGATTTTGAACTCGAAAAGATTCATTCTCCCCTAAAAATAAAACAGTTAAATTTTCAGCTAAAGAAAATGATTTTCTACCAAACTGATGAACTGGCAGGTATAATGATGGATCTTCAACGAGAATAAATTTATTTTAAGAAAAAAAGATGAGTTTTTAACCATGAAGATTAATTCTCCACAAAAATGGAAAATTTCCCATGAAGTACGTAAATTGTTAGAGAAATAGTTCAATTCAAATTCAAAAATCAATGTTCAACTAAATACTCGAATTTTTACTAAAAAAAAGATGAATTTATTTTCAACAAACAAGTTCAAATTTGAAACAAGTAGTTGATTGTTAAACTAAAAAAGGATGAATTTGCAATGAACAATATAAGCAATTTTCTATTAGCATAATTCAGAAATATTTTTTCTTTGGAAAACTACTTCTACTCTAAACAATGCTTAAAGTACTTTCTTTATTTGAATTTAGAAAGAGGGAACTTTAAAATTTTGAATTGGATGATCGATTTTTAAAAATTCCTCTCTTCTAAATTTGAATTATAATAAGTTTGAAAAGTTCCCGTTCCATGTAAGGCATTCCCTGTTCCAAATAAGATAAAACGTGATAAAAACATTTTTTTGAAAAATGAAGATAATAATTCTTTCTGTAGGTTTTGACTACCATCATTCCAATGATCAAATTTGAGTCAGTTAAAAAAATCTTACAGAACAACTTTGCATAACGCTTTTCTTATAATGGAAAAAAATATAAAATCTTCCTCTCATGACGTATAGATATATTTTAATATTTTGAGAATCAGATAATATCTCTTTTTGATTCATAAAAAGAAAGCGGTCATTTATCGTTTTTTTTTTGGGTAGAATTTTGGATAGTCTAGGTTGAGTCAAGTAAATTCCCGGTCGTTTCTCGGTTTTTCCCCGGTGAATAAAATTCCCGGTTTCCCGGTCAAGTCGATACCCTGTTCAGGGTCAATTTTTTCAATTTTCCTGGTCAACTAGAAGAAAAATATTTATATTTGTCGCAAAACGCAAACGTTCATTTTTATCCATGACGTTAATTTTAAATATCCTTTAACACAACAGATCAAACATTGCAAAATGAATCAATTTTAGAAAAATACTCTTATTTTCAACAAAAAAAGAAAATTCTCTTACAGAAATTGGAACAGTTGAACTTACAGTTAAAAAATTCAATTTACGATGACAAAAATCTTCAACCAGAAAAGTTTATTTTCAAAACAAGAAGATGGATTCATAACTAAAAAGATAAATATTTAACTGGAGCACTTCATTTTCCAACCACAAAGGTGAATATTCAAACAAGAAGATTAATTTCCAAATAGAAAAGATCATTTTCTAAGAAAAAATATAATGTTTCAACAGAATAGTCGAATTTCAAAGTCAAAAAATAATTATTTTCAACCAAAAATGGAACAGTCACATTTTTAGTTTAAAGGGGCAATTTTAAACAAGGCATAAGTGTTCTATACTTGAAAAAAAGAATCTTCAACGGAAAGAGTCGAGTTTTCAAACAGATAAATAACTTTGACTGAAAAAGATAATTATTCGAAAATTTGATTACTCAAATTTTTAATTAAGAAAAAATCAATGTTGAACTAAAAAAATATATTTTTAAAAGAAACTATGAAATTTTCAATTAGGATATGTTAAATTTCCAGTTGGAAAAATTACTTACAACAAAAAAAAACAAATAATTTTCAACAAAAAACGCTATCTTTCAATAAAAAAAAAGTCAAAACAAATTATTACATTTCTACATGAAATGATGAAGAATCAAATGAAATTGTAATTGTTCAACTGAAGTAGTTGAATTTTAAACCATAAAGACAAATTTTTAACTAAAATGATGAACATTCAACTAGAAAGAATAGATCAATTTTGGACAAAAAATTCGTTTTCAACCGGAAAATACAATTTTCAAAAAAAAAATACAATATTCAACCAAAAAATATAATATTTCAACAGAATGCTTGAAATTCGAACCATAAATATGAAAATTTCCAAGAATAGTGACATTTTTGTCTTGAGGAATCAATTTTTAACCAAACATAGGAATTTTCAACTAGATGAATGTTCGACCAAAATGAAAAATGTTTGACTGCATGACTTGGATTTTTAACCTTAAAGAAGAATTTTTGAAAAAGAATATCAACTTCAGAAGAAAAAGGTCATTTTCTACAAAAAATCGATTTTTTTAGCAAAATATGTGAAGTTTCGACGAAAAAATTGAGTTTTGAATTCAAACAAAACTTTTCCAACCTAAATATCGAATATTTTCAACTAAAAAAGATCAATTTTCCACTAAAAATAAAACAATCGAATTTTCAGTTGAAATAATTGATTTTCAACCAAACTGATGAATTTTCAGATATAACAATGAAATTAATGTTCTACAAAAAAGCCAAATTTTCCACGAAGTACATAAATTCGCAAAGAAATAGTTTAATCTTCAAATTCAAAAATCAATGTTCAACTTAATACTTGAATTTTTCGCCAAAAGAAAAGATGAATTGATTTTTCAAAGTAATTACAATTTTAACCAGAGGTGAATTTCGAATCGAAATAATGCAACTTAAACATAAAAATTTGATTTTCAACAAACAAGTAGATGATTAGTAATGAATAGTAATCTTTTCCGTTCAAAAATCCAACTGCTTTGTACAAAATTTGTCTTTTTTATTGACAATTTACTTTTTTTAGATTGACAATTTTTTTCTATAGATCAAAAATCCATTGGTCTACTGAAAAACACGTCTTTTTGGCTTGGAAGTTTGAATATTCAATTGAAACTTTAACTACATTTGGTGTAAGATTATAGATTGGAAATTATTTTATTACCTAAAAAATTAAGAAATTCAATAATGATTGGAATTTTACTCTTCAACTATTCGGTTGAAAGTTGAAAATGTATTAAATGAGTTGAAGATCCACCTACCTCTCTGTTCAAATATTCAACTTTTTTGTTTTCTCTTTTGGCTGAAAAATTTTCCCTGGTAGAAAATTAAATTGCTTTGTAAAAAAATCGTTCTTTTTGTTTGGAAAATCATCTCTTTCGGTGGAATTTTCATCTTTCTTGTTTAGAAATGTAAATACTTGTCTTTTTAAATAAAATTCAACTGCTTTTGATTCAAAATTAAAACATTTTTTGTTTGAAATATCAACTATCACATTTTTCTTCAATGATTTATCTTTTCGATTCAATTTGACTGTTTTTTATTTTGAATTGGAATGTTTCTTCGGTTGAAGTAACAACCATAATGCTTTCCCTTGAAAATTGAGCTTCTTTGATTCAAAATTTTAGTTGGAAATTCAACTATTTGGTTGCAAAATAAATCATTTTGTCAAAAAGGCAACTGTTTTTCTATAATATAAATGCTTTGTTAGAAATTTCGGACTGGAAATTCTAATGTTCTCTAAAAAATTCTCCTTTTTCATTACAAAATTGATGGATTTGGTTGAAAAATTGTATATTCGACCAATTAATTGCAAATTATACTATTCTGATGAAAATCTGTCCCTTCTGCTTCAAAGTTTACCGAGTTAGTTGCCAATAGAACTGCTTTGCATGATAATTAATTTTTCCTTGTTTACAGTTAAAATATTTGGTGAAAAATTTATCTTTTTGGTTCAAAATTCATATTTTCGGGTTTAAGAATCTGAACATTTAAAAAAAAAATTTGATTATTTTATTTAAAATGCACTTTTCTGTTATAAATTCAATTTTTTTGTTTGTATATTAAACAACTTCGTTGAAGATTCGTCTCTTTGAATTGAAAATTTATTTGTTTTGGTTTGAAAATCCTTCTCTTCCTATGAAAAATGTCACTGTCATCTAAAAAGGCGCCTTTCTGGTTTCAAAATTAAACTTTTTAGTTGAAAATTCAAGTATATTTGGTGTGAGTTGAATGTTTTTTGTTTCAAAATTCAGCTATTTCGTTGAAAAATAAGCTTTTTAGACTGAAAATTCAACTATTATATAGCAAATGTAACATATTTGGACTTTCAATCTGAAACGTTCTATATTGATTTCAATTTTAGTATATGTACATGAAATTTATTTACAAAGAATGTTTTTCTTGTTTTCATGGAAAATCAGCTTATTATCGCATTTCATTTCAAGCGCTTATCAAATGGATTCGAAGAAAAAAAATGGTCTAAAGAACTTTAAATTAAAAATGAAAATTTTCCAAAAGTGTATGCCTTTTTAAAATCTAGTATCTTTACGAAATTGAAAACGAAGATTATTAATTTGCTTCATAAATTGAAGAAAAAAAGATGAACCAAGAAAATAATTCTCAGATTTTAAACAAATTCCTTCAAATTCTCCAGAAATCGCAGACATTTGATATCGAATGTGTGTCTGATATTGAATCAATCACGCAGTTGTCCATTTATTTTACTTGTTACTTTTTAATGATGAATTAGAAGTACTAACCGTAAAAGGCGTTTGTTATTTGCCTGTTGAATAAAGCAACTCCAACTTGCGCGTGGCCGGTATCTTTACCTTGCCATGTGAAATTACTCGCGACGTCATTGGTTAGAACTTCTTTCATACAAAGATTTAAGGCTTCGCGTAATGTGAAACCTCCGATGTATTTTAAATATTGAACCTAGAAAAATAAAAGAAGAAAATTATAATGATTATATTATACATGATTCATATTATTAAAGCAAAGGGAGTTACAAAAAAATGAATAAGGAACAAGAAAAAGCATTATTATATGGAATAATTTATAAAGTAGCATTCTCGAGAGGGAGTCAACATTTTTAGGATTTTTAAAACTTACTAATCCATCGTACGCATCATGGCCTGCATTATCAAAGTCAATGACTTCCTGAACTGTTTGCATAGGAATAATGTTCGGTTTTACAGGGGCTTGGCCTTTACGTTTCTCCTGTTTCATATGCCTCTCGATATTTTCGAGACGGGTGTTGATCGTAATAAGGTGATTATTGTAGGTGTCGAGCTTTCCATGTAACTTCCTGAAAAAATTAACAATTTGATAACATTGAATATGAACAGGAGTGTGCCACAGACCACGGGGCTGGTACTCCTCGAGAGCCCTGTAGAACAAAAGAAACACGAGAGTTGACCAAGGCCGAGGCACGGCGCCACCCATGTCCGTGGGCTAGGATTGAAATCATGCATGGCAAAATGTTGAAAAATGTTTCTTTTTCGAAATAAAACACATTTTCTCGCACTTTTGTGTGCAAGAAAAGGATCCTTATGGTTTTCGGAATTTCTCATATTAAAAAGTACGGCTGAAAATATTTATTTAATTGATTTTAGACGTTAACATTACATTATTGTGTTTCCTTTTCTCAAAAACAAAAAGCTTATTATTTAAGTAATAGTGATTGAAGGCAATGGAATCGAAAATATAATAATGAAAAATTACTGTAATATATGGGGCATTATTTCTCAAGTGTACCCACCTTGAAAAATGACTTTCTCTGATCGAACTCAAACTTAGGCAAAATGCAGTCCTACTAGGTGGTACTTTATGGGAAAATTTTTTTTTCGATTGGATAAAAATTGGCAGGGGTGGGGGAGGGTGAA
>WSXT02108793.1:0-11250 GCA_011762715.2 Neuroterus valhalla
TATTTGGTAGCGGGTATCACTATCACAGATCGTATTCTGGATATGGGCCTAGATGAACGGCCTGCTGTAATAAGTCCAAGGTTAGGCGCTGATTTGGTACCAGTAGAAGGTCCAGGCTCGTCTGAAGCACCCGTCCGGCCGTCTGGGATTAGCTTTCACTTCTGAGCGCACTTGGACTGAAGTAACTCCTGGGATAGCTGACCCGGGGACCTATTCTCCTTGCCGAATGTTTCAAGGGGTGGTAACCTCCTTCCTCGTACTCGTCGGTACTAAACCTGCTTCAGCTGGACACGGAAGTTGGGCAGAGCAGGAGTTACTGGCGAATCAGCTGCTATGATGGAGCATTTCAATCTTCGGGATCTGTTTGGTTCCGTTTCGAAGGTAGACTCATCTGAGTATGTTCCAAAAAGTTCCCTACAAGTCCTAATCAGGCGTCGCAGTGTTGTCCCAGAACTCGATGCCTTGGACGAGGTTGAGATTACGATGCTGTCCGTGGGTGAGCGTAAGGTTCGTGGGTTTTCGAAGGAGTACGCGGTAGGCTCAGGCTGAGGTTCAGATCTTCCTTTAACATTCAGTCACTGTCGGGTGTTGAGGACCGAAGTCCGACAACCTCTTGGCTCACAGGGGATGGCTCGGATCCGCTAGGAGTTTCCAAAGTGGAAGGGGGTTTTTACGAATTCCTTTCTGTTTGGGTTGCAATTTTCCTGATGAGGGAAATTCCTGACTCCTCGGATTGAGTGCTGACATCCGTCGCTCCGTTCGTCTCGGGTAATTTCAGAGTAGGATATGAAGAAGGGGACGTCAGGATTGGCCAGACCAGGTCGTGAATGAAGGGAGGTATCGGCCAAGATCTTCGATACCGCTCCACGCGGATTGCTACCAAGCGCTCCTCTTGTTCTGGAGTCAATTCAGGTTTTTTCGAAGCACACCCGAGCTTTGGATATACTTTGGGGTCTGGGCTTACCTGCCCGCTGGGCTACCTAGGAACAGAGAATTCTGGAGTGTTGTCCTTTGACAACAGGAAGGTAATGTTGAGGTTGCGGATACAAAAACGACACCGGTATTGAAAAATTTGCCAGTACCGGTAATTTTGATTTTAAGGTATCTTTCTTCAAAATAATTTCGATGAACGATACTTTGGTGCCTTCCCGCCTCCATAAGACATGAGAAAAATGAGAAGTATGTCATCTCCCATGGAGAGTCACGTGATTGATGGATAGCCCCCCATAATAAAGTCAGATTTTCAACTCGTCATATAGAATCTTAACCAAACAAGTTCATTTTCTGTTAAGAAGACCATATTCGGACAAATAGTTCGATTTCACTCCAGAAAGAATAACTTATTGACCTGAATTCGAACGATTTTTGTAAACAAGTGAGTTTCCTAATGTTCTCCAGCAATATCAATACCAGTCGCTACCTTACTTATTTTTGGAGATAAAGCGTCACATATTTGATAAATGAATTACATAAGAGGAAATTTTCCTCCTTGGATAAATACAGTTATATACAGAAATATATACAGTTACTCAAATCCATCATCAATATCGTCGTAATCCATTTTTTCATTAGGCGTGACTAAACCACCAGTAATACTCGGAGATGAAAAATGATTTTGATTCGGAATTGCAAGTGCTATAGGTAAGTCAGTATAAAAATTTAAAAGAAGATTATTACATTATCATCATCATAAATAGTTCTTATCTCAAAAATGATTCGTTAGGGATAAAAAAATTCTTTATTTTTATCGGACTAAATGAGTTCGGAAAATAAAAAAATGAAAAATTTCGCGGTGAATATGTGGTGTCTAAATAATTGTAAAGATTTGTGATGGATGAAACTAATAGATTAATGAAAAAACAATGTGGAACATCTAAGATTTGTAGAAGAAATAAGAAGGAATAAAACGAGCCGACAAATGCATAAAAAATATTACAAAAATGTATTTGTTCAGTGTCGATATAGCAAGAATAAAACTATATTAAGATATTATTCTCATAGGTTTGCGACGGAACAACTTTCGTTGCTTGAAAATCAGACATTTTTTTCGAACTTGTAAATAACCAGCGAAGAGATCACAGGTGGCATGAAAATTAATATAACATTAAGGAAACCTGAAATTAAAAAAAATTTAAATCCGATTCTTTTTACCGCCCAAAATTAATGTGAAAATCTGCAACTCCTGGAAATTAAAATTAAAAACCAAGAATCCAATGTTCCTATTTGGGACAAGCACCCCTAAATACACACATCAATAAAAAACATGAATGAAAAAGAGGAAAGATAACAGAGAAAGCAACTTCAAAATCCCTTTCTTTCTCTATCTTTCATCTTTCGTCTTTTTATTTCCTTAAAAAAATTGAACAAAATGATTGAAAATATCTTCCAACGTTTCGCTGTTCATTCAACACCCTTATCCAGGAAAAATGAATAAGTAGAAGAAACGAACAATAAATGGAAAAATAATAAATAAATAGAAGAAGAATGAATAAATGAAATAAATGAAAAAATATTTTTAAAAAAAGATTAATAAATAAATAATAAAATAAAATAAAACACCGAAACGTTGGAAGATAGTTTCAATAATTTTGTTATGTTTTTTCAGGGTATTAAAAAGGTGGGAGATATAAGATAGAGAAAGAAGGGGATTTGAAGGTTGCTTTATCTGTTATCTTTCCTCTTTTTTATTCAGGTTTTTTGTTGATGGGTTTATTCAGGGGAATGACATTGGGAAAAATATTGCGATTTATTGAGTGGAAAACACCCTTTATGATGAAAAAATAAAAAAGGCGGTAAGACTGGCAATTTTTATGCAGAAAGTGTGTACCAAATATGGAAATGATCGTTTGAGTAGTTTTTTCAGGAGAGTGAACACCTACTTCGAAACCATGATTTTGAGAAAAACGCGTTTAAAATTTTGAACTGTAAAGTGGCACCAAAAGAAAAATCGATTTTTTGCCCGCCCCCCCTTTACCCTTGAAAAGTTTTTTGTCTCAACTGAGATACAAACATATCATTCAGAGTAGAGAGTTCATTTTTTTTTTCTTACTAAAAAATTTAATAATTCTACTTAATAAGAAATTGATGGTTTTCAGTGTTCTTATTTTTGAGAAAATTTATCATCGTTAATTTGTTTGCTTCTCATGAGGCAATGATTAAATTCGGAAGGTTCTCTAATTATTATCAACAAGGAGTCTATTATTTTTTTACGTTGAAAAACATCCAAATCGTGTTAGTTTTTTAAATAAAAATTTTCAAATTTTCCCTTCAAATTTTAATTTTCCATATTTCTCATTTTTCCAACGTATTTCTAAAAGGTGTTCTTTTACATGGGTGTCTATTTCAGAGAATTTTTTGACTTTTAGTTCATGGCAGGAATTCTTCAAAAAAAATTTTTTTTAACATTTTGAGGATAATCCTTCTCTACTTATAAGGTTTCTATTTTATCCAGATCGAAAATTGTTATTTGAAATTTGAACTTTCTATTTCTCAGTTGAGGAACCATGTCCTGCGTGTATTAGAAAATCGTTTCCTCTGGTAGAAGAATCTTCTTGGTTCCACATTTTTCTTTTTTGGTTTTTTCAGCATATTTGATAATTTGGAAGGAAAAGGTCTTTTCAGTTGAAAATTTTTCTATGATATTGAAAATTAAACTGTTTCGTTAAAAACTCATCTTCCATTTAGAAGAAATTGAATTTTTTATCTAGAAATTAGACTATTTCATTTCTGATCAAGAATGCATACCTAATGAGCTCTTAATTTCCAGTATATAGTATAAAATGCATGAATTCTAGTGAAACTTTATCTGTTCGTAGAAACTTGATCTTGTTTCCTTAAAATTCATTTATTTCGTTGACGATTCAACTATCTAGTAAGGAATTAAAATTTTATCGTTATATTTATTCTGTCGGAAAGAACCTTCACCCTCTCAAAAATTAATTTGTAAAATTTGGAGTTGATTAAATGTCTTCATCGAGTTGTCTTGTATTTGAAGAAGGAAGCGTCCTTCGCACTGTAGATCAAAGATAAATATAACAAATAGACAATACGCGTTATCAGTTTCTTACAAAGAAAACGTTTTTATTTGGCTTTGGATATTTTCATATTTGCAGAAAATCGAATCAAAAATTTTGCAATGTAATACTACACAATAAAGTGGAAAAGAATTGATACAGTTTGAGTCACTTTATTAGATTGGGAAAGATTGCTGTCTATACCCTTCAGAACAAGTCTTACACAATTATAAGTTCACCGTGCAGAACCATAAATTAACCGTCTATTTTTCACATTAACTTAAATTTGAAAAGACTGTCAATCTATAAATTATGAATTATTTACCACTTATCGAATTGACGGTAAGAAAAATGAATAATCACGTGAATAAATTAGGCACCCAAAATTTAATAGAAGGTCAACCTGTTCGAAAGAGAGAAACGAGTAACAAATAAATAATCACTATGAACGATCCGAAAATATTTCAAGTTCAAGATATAACTAGTTTCAATATGAGATGTAAATGAAGTTAAGATTGGTGCATGATCATTGAAGAATCGGAATTCGAGAGGTGGCACATTAAATAATAAAAGAAGATCATGTTGAATACATACTTAGAGGATGTTAGATTATCTTTTTTGCACAGAATAATTGTTTGAAGTCATGCACATACCACATACACACAAAAGACATGGAAAAATTACAGTCTTAATATTAAATCGAAAACTACGAGAGAATAATAATTAAAACATAAAATTGCCTTCCTGGGCTACGTCTTTTGTCAAGGAGTCAAGGATTCGTGTTTTTTAAGAAATATTTTGTTTACAGGAGATGTTTTTCCCTACGAGTATGCAAATCTGAGCACAGTGTTCGGAAAAAATGCCTTGATTCCCTCATAATCGTAAATGGCGAGTGGCGGAGATCACTGACTCGTGTGGTGCTGCCCTCGCTTCGCTCAGATTCATGAAATTGGAGAGATAAAGAAGGTACTGTGGAACTTTCGAGCCGGATATGCCTTATAGAAGTTTGCCCAAAAGGAATGTCTTTTTTGAGCGAAAATAAGGAGTCCTGCCTTCCCCTTAAACTGAGTGATATGCTCAGTTTTTGGAATAATATAAATGATCCAGATGTAAGCATATAATGCACGCACAAGCTTAGTATCAGGTTCGTCAGTAAAATTTTCGTAGACTAAGTAGTCATAATCAAAGAGAGGGAAAATGAGGCTTTCAACTGAAAGAACACGTGTTGAAGTGAAAAGTTATTCTTTATTTATATTCAGCTGTTGAGGGACTTTTATGGTTTCCCCAGATGTATGCGAAACTTGTTTATTCCAGGAAATAGTGCGATTCAGGACATAGCCAAGATTTTTCACTGATTCCGTGGAGTGGATGCGACATCCGACGATAAGGAGTTGAGGTAGGTTTGCGATTGTTCCAGGTGATGGAGAGGAAGGAAGGGTCAGTGTGACAATATTGCAAGCTCAGTCGCTCACCGTCGATGACTTCTGCGCATGCGTTACTTTCAAACTTTCAAACCGTAGACCGTGAGGGCGCGGGCATAAGGTCTACGGTTTGAGAGTATAAAAGTAACGCATGCGCAGAAGTCATCGACGGCGTGCGACTGAGCTCGTTTAAGGTAAAGACCAACCGTCAAAGCCCACTGCACCACTAAATCCATATCTTCCTGTACCTTTTGATGTCAGTTCTTCAGGATAGCAATAGGGCCGCAGAGGTAAAGCTTAAAATCGTCAGCACATTCGTCGTCCTTGCAATATCAAGGGTTGCTACCAAGATGAATGATGTGATTTTCGAATAGAGTGTGGGCAAGAAGAGACCCATGAGGGACACTACCGTTGATTCCACCACAGACAGACTGCTCACCATGACACCATTGCACTAATAATCGTTCCCTCGCAGGTATCGCGAAAAATTCCCACTGGAGAGACGTAATATATATATGCAAAATAATAGGACAAATAAGTGCATAGGCGGGACGATTCATTTTGATTGAAATACCATCTGAACCAAGAGCATTCGATTTGACCCTATAAGCATTTTTTTGGGGATTTATCTTAAGATTTCCGAGCAGAAAAAGTAAGTATCATCAAAAGTGGAGTCCACGTACTTTAGTGATCAGGAAAAAGGCCTGTCATAACTATGTCCAAATTTATATCCCGTTGTTCAAGCATACAAACCTAACGTGTGCATATGTCAAGTTTCGCAATCAGCTCGCTATTTCCCTTCATGTAGTTGTTATAAGGAGTTTGCTGACCTTCAGAAATTTTTTTCAGTCTAGAGTGTGTGCCACTATATTGGCCTCGGGCTTTTGTTTGAAGAGATAAGAGATTGGTTGTTTGCTCATTCAGCGAGTCGATTTTTTTGATCAAGAAATAATTTTACTCCGTAGGTTATTGAATCCGCATACTTCTGATTCTTTATTTATAGATCTAAATATGTTGATCATGGCTTCAAGGGGCCTCTCGAATTATTAACATATGACTATACAACTTTGGATCGACATTAGGAGGTGGTGGTGGTGGTGTGTTTGTTGATGTAATGTTAGACGCTTCTCTTTTGAAAGTACTGGACGGGATTCCATCACACTCTAAGCTTGCATGGAGCAGGCTGATTCCGAGTCATTACGCGAACATTTAGCGCAAGAGTCGATCTATCTCTTTGAACTCTTGCCGAAAGATCTTGAAAAATTCGCATCTTCAACGTGAAACCAAAGATGACATAATTAACGTTGACAGTGCATCTTTAGGCCTTCTTAAATCCCTGCGGGTATTCCAACTGCTTATTATCGCCTTGCAGTACTTGGCCAGGAGAAATAACTACAGAGATGTTTCTTTCACTAGAGCAGAGTTTGAAGTATGCGTTACGTATAAGGTACTTTTGCTCCACAAAGAACCCTTACTTTCAGAATCAAATGATTAGACAGAATGAATAAAGATACTGTCACCGCTGATTCTAGGAGTTGAAGGATTCAATAGAGCATGTGTGAATAATTACTACAAACCGAATAGTTTTTTAAACTTAGAAAAACACACAAAAACAGCCAAAGCAGTGTTGTTGTTCGACAGCTCGATTGTTTCAGATTCTTGATTTCTTTCATCTGAATTTTCTGCGATAAGGATATTAAAAAAAGACATTGCGTAAGGCGAGTGTGAAACAGGGCACTTTCAAAATTAAATCTGTTTCATACAAGCTACACAAATAACTACTCATTTTTCCTCCAATCACCATATCGGAGGTTTGATTGCATTATATGTACGTCCACCATAGGCATCGAATTCCGAATCAAACAATCAAACCATCCTCCGGTTCCGATCAGGTGCAAGCCCTGGTGACCGGTGCGGGTCTCAAGGATTTTGGAGAGGACCAAAGGAACACCGATAAGGCTGACCTGTTGGAAAGAGGCCTGCTATATCTTTCTTCCTAAAAGGAATGGCCTGAAGAATGCACAAAGTAAGCTCTTTACGATGAAGCTGTAATTCGCAAACATACATGATAACGCAAGCTTTGCTGTGACAGTGGTGGGGGGATGCATAACTATCAAGAAGCTCCAGGAGACCCTTGGCAGGAGATTTCTTGTCAAGCTGCCAAGAAGGGAGTGAGAAAAAATGTAGTGACACAGATGGACGAACACGCCAGGTGAACTCTCGCCTTAGACCAAGGGAAGAGACCGAGAGAACACATCGCGAGTCCAAAGAAGGAGGTCCAAAAACCGTCCTAGGACGGTTCCTATTAAACCGTACGAGGGTTCGAGCTATGCTCAGGTCCTCCGAAACATCAAGAGGACGGTAAAACTGGACACTCTTGGTGTCAAAATCCAGGGTGTTCGGGAAACGCGGGACGGAGACATCCCGATAGAGGTGGGGAACCAGGAACGTTGCAGAGTAAAACTGTCGCCTGCCATCAGGGAGGCTGTTGGAGCTGGGGGGAAGGTTCGTGAACTCATCCCCCGGGTCGAGGTTGAGGTCCTTGACCTCGACGAGCTAACTGTAGTAAGCGACATTTGGATGTTATTGAAAAACACTTCGGTGTAGGAACAAAAAGTAACGGGGTGGAGGTCAACTCAACGAGAAAGGCCTTCAGATGTACCCTGAAGTCCTCGTTGAGTTGAAAGAATACTTGGCCACGAAGCTAACATGCACGAGCCACCTCAAAATCAGGTGGGTGTCCTTTCGTGTTAGAATGAAGGTGGATGTTACCCGGTGCTACCTCTGTTATGGCTACGGCCATGTGGCAGCGAGTTGCACCGGACCCGACAGGAAAACGTACTGCTGGAGGTGCGGCAAAAAGGGACACGGATCCGCGGAGTGCGCAAGTACTCTGCACTGCTACCTCTGCGCCGCGAAAGGTGAAGGTCCCCGTACTGACCATCTCCCGGAAACCGCAAGATGTAGGGTGTACCGAGAGGCGATACCTAAGGTAGAGCCTCGAGGTACTATACAGAAGGCCCCTGCCAAGATGTTGAAGGCTGATGAGCCCGTTGCGCGACATTGTCGCGCTACTGAGGACGATGCGTACATTTTTGTAGGTTCAGAAGCAGGACATTGATAAAGTACAAGTAGGTAGAGCAGAGAAAAGTCGAAGTACGGCGTATAGGCCTTATCAAGATTTTCCTGAAATAATGCGAAAGCGATTCCGGGAAAATTCGGTTGACAGGAGAGGAAGGGTTTTAGTCGGTAGGAATCTAGCACTACCCAACCTTCGGAACACCTACCCAGTGTAGACGATTGCTAAATTGTGTGTCTTATGCAAGATTTCCCCGTTTAAAAAAAAAAATTTTTTTAAATTGGGAAGCAAGATGAAATAAGCAATATCACATGATCAGTTTCAATTACTGAATATATTGAGTGGAACAAGCAGGAGAAAAATAAACATATTTACAATAAAGACCACCAATGAATTGGAATTTTATTTCTTAGCCACATTGTTGCACAATAGTGATATTTGGCTTTGGTTCGTAAATCCTGACCTCCTCAATTTTTTTCAATTGACTTGATTACCGCCCTTCTAGGTTTCCTGGTGGATCAATAAGGTACGAGTCTTGAAGTTCTCCCCCTAAATGATAAAACTCGGGTTCTCTGTCATCCATATAATGCCATATTTCTCTGCGAGCATTGTTAATTTTGATCGGTTTCTCTATAACTGGGCGAACTTCATGCTGCTGATATTCACGATATATTCCACGAATAAAACCATTATCAAGTTTCGCAACAATGAATCCCTGTTCGTTTACTAACAAGAAATTTGAATTAGCTCCAGGCCGATTACGTTGAATATTAGGAAGGAGTTGATGTTCCATCTCTACTCTGAAGAAAGCAGGATCATGAGGAGGAGAAGGAGGAGGAGAAGGAGGTTGGATAGGATATACTTGCGTAGATTTGAATGAACGTCTCAACTCTGGTAAGAATGAACGTCCCAACCCTGTTAATAGAAAGAGAAATGGCTTGATTAGAATACTTTTATAGACTTATATAGGTCATAGGTAATTTTTGACTCAAAAATATGATTTTTGACAAGAAAGTCCATTTTTAAGAACATGGTTTCTTTATCATCCGAATTGTTGAGTTGTTCAGAAAAAATATGTTTATCTTACGCACAATCGTATAAATAGGGATAATCACGTTATCATATTTCCACATCAGTAGCATCAGAAATCGTTCTGAAATTATCTCGCAAGGCTAGAAAACATGTGAAAAATAATTTTCTATGGTCATATCTCGCAATGAAGCACACACAGATTTCTATCAACTCAAGGGCATTATACAGTTGAAGATTACGCAATAATGTAATTGGACAAATGACCTGGAGAGTAATTATCCCATGATTCTGGAGTCTCACGAGGGTTTAATTTTTAACAATATTAATGATAAGACAACGAGAAATAAGGACAAATGATTAGAAAATAACGATATTTTCTATCAAATGATTGACAAAATGTTTACAAAAATGATGGGGTTCAAGCTGAGATTATGTATCAGCAGGAACAAGGATACATTTTTTACATTCAACTAGAAAACAGAATTTCCAAAGGAGCTAAGTATTTCCATCAAACAGGATAAATTTTATTATTCCAGTTTTAAAATTCATACTTCTTAGTTAAAAATCGACAAATTGTTCAAAATCAAAACATGTTTGTTGAGATTCAAATTTTCATGTTCAAGTTGCAATATTCCGATTCAAACTTCACCTCTGGTTGAAAATTGTAACTACTTTATTGAAAATCAATTTGTCTTTTTTTGGTGAAAATTCAAGTATTTAGTTGAATGTTGATTTTTGAATTTAAAAAAGAAACTACTTCTTCGAGAATTTATGTACCTCGTGAAAAATTTATCTTTTTTGTAGAAAATTATTCTTCACCGTCAAAAATTCACCTATTTGGTTAAAATTCATCCATTCATTTGAAGATCAATCATTATACCTGAAAATTCATCAGCTTTGTTGAAAATAGATTACCTCAACTGAAAATTTAATTGTTTCATTTTTAGTGTCAAATTGATCCGGTCTAGTTCAAAATTCGAAACTTTGGTGAAAATTTGTCTTTTTCAATTGAAAATCCAATCATTTCTTTGAAACTCCACACATTTTGTTGAAAAGTAGATTTTTTGGTGAAAAATTATTTTTTCCCTTCGGAACTCAATATTTTTTCTCACAAATTTCTCTTTACGGGTAACAATGCAAGTTGTACAGTTAAACATTTTTCATTCAAGTCGAACATTATTCTAGTTAGAAACTCTTAGGTTTGTTTTAAAATAAATTTTTTTAATCAAAAATGTCACTATTCCATTTTTGCTTGAAAATTTTCATTTTTATAGTCTAAATGTCAACCATTCTGTTGAAAAATTTTATCTTTTGGTTTAAAATTAATTTTTTGTCAAAAACTGAACTATTCTAGTGACATGTTCATCATTTCAGTTGAAAATTAGTCTTTCTGGTTAAAAATTCAACTACTTAATTTAATATTTACAATTCCATTCCACTCTACATCATTTTGAGTAGAAATGTAATAATTTGTTCGACAGTTAGTTTTTTCTTGTTTCATGAAAGCTAGTTTTTTTTTGTCATAAATAATTTTTTTTTACTGAAAATTTAACTTATCCCTATTGAAAATTCCGTAGCTTCAGTTAAAAATTCATTTGTTCAGTGAATCATCGATTTCTTTCATTTTCAAATTTGAGTATTCAAATTTTCGTTGAGGATTTATCTTTTTGATTAAAAGTTGATTTATTTGATTAAAACTCAACTT
>WSXT02108804.1:0-11250 GCA_011762715.2 Neuroterus valhalla
GAAAAACGCGTTTCGATAATTCTGAACATTTTTGTGTTAATCTTAGCGTGGTCGTTGGAGCTCGTTTCTCTCACCTTTGGCCAACTACCGCTGGCCAGGGTATTGAAATTATAGAAAAAAGATATGAATAAATGACGATTCGGAACTGGAATCCTTCTTGGATTCGAATTGTTCTATAAGTTCATTGAGTTCTTCTTCAATCTCAACTTCAATTTTTTCCGATTCAGGCTTCAAGGACAATCGTTATTTAGGCAAATTGTTAAGGCGAATTGTTCTTTAGTGTCCCCTATCATTTTCAGTTTATTGTCGGATAATTTCAGTGGAAAACCGTCCTTTTGCATGTCGAAATAATAAATCTCAGTTTTTTTATTGTTTGTAACAATCACATAAATTATTTATTACTCCATTTCTTTGGTTAGTCTTCGCAATAAATGTCACTCCAATAATTAATTGGAGAAAAAAACATTTTTTTCTAAGAGGAAATGGCCGAATGGGAGATTTATTTATAAAAATTGTTTATGAAAATAGTAATTGGTAACTTATGATAATTTATTGTTTCAAATTATGACTTTTTTGGAAAATATTAGCAATTAGAGTGAAAAGAAAAAAGTTTTCAATGGGCAATACACGCGAGCAACAATTTGCTTACACAAACTATTTAAAAAAATATTAAATGTTTTCTTATGAAAATTTATTGTTTCAAATTATGACTCTCATGACAAATATTAGCAATCAGAGCAAAGAAAAATTCCGATGATAAGTACACGAAAATAAGAATTTGTTTCAAAAATTTGTTTATAATAATTAAATTCAATAATAATAGAATTATTGCTGTTCTATGAGAGCAGTCGCAATAATTCTGGCCAATAGTGAGCTTATTTCAGCATTTTTTCTTAAGTTAGAAATTCACAAACCTGAAATGGCCAATTTTGTCACTTTATTTGTTTATATATTGTTGATCTGAGAAATAAATTCAAAAATCTCAAACCGCAATTCTTTTAAGAATTGATTGCTGAGCATTTAAAAAAAAAGACATTCAAATCGGTTGAGAAATACGACCTGTCGGCGATTATGAACACAACTTTTCAATTCTGAAACACTGTGCTCCGTGACTATGTTTTAGGGCGTATGATCAAATAGGGAAGAGGTACAAGGGAGATGTAGCATATGAAACTATTTTCCCCAATTCTAATTTTTTGCAGGTTACTATCTGCTCTTATTTGAAATTCATTTAGTTGAATGAAATTTCTTCTGTATGATCAATTGGCGCACTGCGGATCGTGACGAGTGATGAATCGTGTAAATAAATGATAGGAAATGGTTATTTTCAATAACGAGAATTACGATTTTACCTCTTGCTGCGTCAGCACATGGGTTTATCAGAATTAGTATGATTAAGAGCTCTAAAATACTTTCTGCAATATGAAAAGCGTCGGGAACTGCCAACGGATCTAGGAACGCTAAAACATTATTCAACTGAGTCCCAGAATGAACAGGAATAAAATAACAGACTCATTGGAAGACACCTTCTGAATGGATATGATCACCCTGAGAAAATAAGGGAGCTTTCCAACCTCAGTTTTACGAAAGAATTCTCGTTTTCCTGATAATAGATGTTTCCAAGTATCCAGGATTGGATATCGTAGATTGGTTGTAAAAGTCTGACAAGTGCTTGACCTATACTACTTATAGTTGAAGTGGTACAATTGAAATACGCCCAGAATGTTCAAGACCGATTTCATTTCAATTCATGCAGGCTGGCGACACTTATGTCAACGATCGTCTCCAAATTGAAACATGTTTTTCCAGATGCAAAATAAGGGGACACGTATTTTTTCATTTTTCGATTGGACCAAAATTACAGGATTTATGTTGCTCTTTAAGATTTTTCGTGGCTGCTTCGTATTCTTTGATGTAGTTTTAGGTTTTCTTTCAACTCGTTTCAACCATTTTGAAAAATAATTAAAATAACCTAGAAATTGCTATTTTTATTAAAAAATTCAAATTCGATTTTCTCAAAAACGCCATGCTTTTTTTGCTGGATTTTTTTACAAATCTGATTACAAGACCTCAATTTTAAGCTATATGGGACTTTCCAATTTTGCATTATGTGGAAATAAAAAAATAAAATCGATTTTTTTCCACTTTTTTGCTTTTATTTACATGAGTCTTTTGATAAATCGGTTCAATCATGAAAAATTGTAAAAATACTTTAATTGAGATCTGGCAATAAAAAATGGGACTATCCCGCTTAAATACATTGGGTATATGCCATTTTTAATTATGTAACCCATTAACAATACATTTCGATATTATTTAATTTAATTGTCAAAAAAAGAAGTCTAATCTTTCAGAGAGAAAAGATTATTAGAAGGGGAAAAAATCAAGGATCAACCAGGAATTCAAAAGACTCATGTTTGGAAATCTGCAAAAGAAAACGGTAAAATAAAACTTTTTACAGGTCGAACTTCACGAGCGACTATGGCAGAAGTGAGGAGAACGGAAAAAAATGTAAAAAAGTGAAAATAACGGGAAATCTTCCAAAACAAAGAAAAGTTTCCAATCAAAACTAAGTAAAAGACAGTAAACATAAACCAATTGAAAAGTGTACATAAAAATGCAATTACTGGCTAACTGAAATTTTTTTGATAAATAAAAAAATGTAAGAATAATTTCAGACTTAATTATAGTAATACTGTTATCTTAAAAATATTTTTGTATAATTGAAAATTATTTACTAAGAGACTCGTGCAAACAAACGCAAAAGTAAATTATTTTTCAAAATGGTTATATCAAGTTGAAAGAACACCTAAGACTACATCAAACAGCACAGAGCAGCCACGAAAAATTTTAAAAAGTACAAAAATACCAAGTATTTTCTTTCTTTACTTGACCAAGAGTCATTTTAGAGGTTAACTTAGAAAGCAACGAAAATCCTGCAATTTTGGTTTAACCGAAAATTAAAAAAATAGGTGTCCCCTCATTTTGCACCTAGAAAAACACATTTCAATTTAGAGACGATCCTTAACATGAGTGTTGCAAGCCTGCGTGATTTGAAATGGAATCGTTCCCAAGAAGTCACGAAACTTGTTGTGTGTGTTCTTTTTGAGCTGAAACAACTTTTGGGATAGGGTGCTTTAGAATTGTTGAAAAAAGCTGAATTTTATTTTCAATATCCGGCTTTTTCTCAATAAAGTTTAGAATACTGACCTTTTTCTTCTCATTGTGAGGGGGTTTTCCTATTATCTGAATTTTGGAATTTTTTGGAAGAATTAACAGAAACATTTTCATAATTGCGACTTTTCTTCTGGAAATTAAATCAATATGTTTTTTCGAAAATATGCGGAATGAAGGGAACAGCTACTGTTAACAATTTTATTGTCTCCCTTGCAGCGACCTGATCGGTCTACTCATGTTATTTTTCGTATGGAGATGTGTACCGAAACATCTAAAATAATAGAAATATGAGGTCAATTGTCTGAGTGATCTTTAAAAAGACCGGATTTGTGACAGGAAATCAACGTCTTTTCTCGACAACAAATTAAAAAAAATTTTTTAGCACCCTTTCCTAAAAATTGCTTTAGGACAAAAAAGAAACACACAAAATGTACATGCCTTTTTAATGATTTGAGCTCTTGTAGGATTTATAATAATGAGCGCTGTACCGTACGTGCACCAACTATTATGGAAGTGTACCTCTTCATAGATTCAGAGAAGATGATATTTGTGCCAGAAATGAATTTGGAAAACTTGTAAGCAAATTTATAGGACCTTATTTTAATTATCAATACACACTGCAAACTTTGTCATCAATCAGAATTCGTTATAATTTTTTGACGTGACTAACATCTCTTGGGACATTAGCGCTCGGCTGCTCCCGTGATGCTCTCATGCGTGCGCGCACGGATACTCCCCCCTCCCTTATCTTCCTTATATAAATGCACATCAAACGAGACGACAGCTCTATCAATCCAACAAAGCAAATAGCTAAGATTAGACATCAACTAATAATGTTTTTTTAGTAAGAAATGACGAACAGGAGGACGTGATCGTGTACAGCAAAATCAGCAAGATAGAACGCTTACCTCAGAATTTTGAATGTGTAAGTTTATGTGAATAATATTAAAAGTATTAGATGTTTGATAATTATATGCAAGTGTAGTTTCAGTGTATCATTTAAATTTATGATGAATTACATATTGTTTGAAAGACAATTGCAAAAGTCCTTGATTTAAAAAATATGGCAAACCTTAAGGGTATTACTATAATTTAAGAATCATAGAATCTCCATGAAAAAACGAGTTATTCGTATATTGCGACGTGAAAAGGAGTTGCTTTTATTACGTTTCCTTTATTACCGCCGTCAACCTTCTTCTGTCGTTAGTAGGCTTATTCTGTGCCCGTAAGTAGCTCGGTAGAATTAAACACAATTACGCTATTTTTATCAAAAATACAATTCCAGAGGTTGAATATATGCGATAAATTTATAGTCTGGAACAACTATTCTAAACGTCTCGTCTTTATCAGAGATTAACATCTCAATTCAACACTTTTATTGAAAGAGTTATTCGAAACGTCATAATCATTTCCCTGAAAAAAACCTAAAAAAATTTTTTTTTTCAGAAATCAACACGTTTTCATTTGAAAATGAAAAATAATATTCAGGAAACAAATTCAAAAAGAAAGTTGCTTGCTGGGTTCTGGGTCATATTTGATAGAGTAGATTGCTGGCGGGAGCTCTTTTATATTGCAAGAATTATTTCATTATAAGTAGAGGTTACGGATAAATCATATGAAAAGTGGAATGAACTACTTCAAAGTACACCACCAGCATAGTCAATCACGAATGGTAATGTTTCTTCGAAACTCAAATGAAATTCTCCTAATTTAGGCTTCGAGGAAGCTGGAGACAACTTTTGGAAGTGGATTTTATTTTTATTAACATCTGATCTCAGAAAAATGTGACCATACAACTTTTTTTTGAAATTATACCTTACATTTATTTTTTTGAGAATATTTTATATAAAAACATATAAACTTTATTGAATTCTGAGACATTTCAGAAATTTGTCAACCTAAAGAAATTCTAACAGAGCGAGGGAATGAATAGAACTATAAAAAATTCCGCAACTCTAGCATTTTTTTTTCAACCTAATCGACAATGTTTAGCCGACTTATATACTTCCTCGGCAAGTTTAAATTGCCCGCAAACACGGTTTTACACAGAGTATCTTTGGCGAAGTCGGTCTCATTTAGCAATTATTCCAAGACCATAATGGTGTATTCCGGTCTGCGTAAGTTCTCGCGTACTTTCTCCTAGCGACCTAGCATTTCCTGTTTCTTTTTTCTTAGAAATACAAGTGGAAAATTCGTTCCTCGGTAGTTTGAATTGCGAACAAAAGAAGCCGGCGACGCGACGTACAAACTATCCAACGACCGTAGTAAAACGTTACTTATGAGAGAGAAAAGGGTTTCACGCACCTTCACAAGGAATTTACACCAATTTGTAAGACCCTTGCGAGCGTAGCGCCAACCTGCGCAGATTGTTCAACTTTCTGAATATTCACATCTATTCTATGAGTGTTTTCATACGAGTATGAGCTGGGCAACAGATTTATTCATGAATGTGTGAAATATTTGTTATGTTTCAACTTCTGAGAGATTCTCCACTGCACACTGAAGAAGCAAGAATGATCTCATATTATACCTGCTTTGACGATCAGATATTTTTGAAATTTTGTTTTTATGGATCAACAGTTATTTTATAACCGGTGACACCATTTTCAAAAGGGAAAGCGGAACCACTTATTCGATTTGGAATTACTTTATTACTGTTTTCGAAGGCCTTGATATCTCATCGCGGTGCGGGCGTCAGTTATTGCACAAAAAATCGATAACTTAGGTCTTAGGTCACATCAGGTTTTTTTTCCATATATTTTTCTTGTAGAAGGGATTATATTCATGTGACTCTAGATTCATCCTGTTTTCATTATTTGTCGACACTCTATGAGTTATGTATTACAACTTTTCGAGTTTCCTCGAACAATCGGAAACTCAAATTTCGGTCAAACTATGTAAGGTACGGGAAAATATAAATAAACTCAAATTGTGCACCAAAATAAGATCTACGAATTTGGTAAAATTAACTTTTTGATAGGCAAATAGTTTTTGCTTCATTTATAAAAAAGCATATACAAAATGAAAAAAATGAACTTTTGAACAATTCACACAAACTTAGCAAATATCAAGTAGACGCGAGTTCTTTACCAGGAAAATATCTTTGAATGTGTTATCAACTTCTCTAACAGGATATGTAGTTTTCATTTTAATCAAGAAAAGTAACTATAAAAATGGAATAATACAATTTTTCGAAAAACGAAAAAATTGAATTTTTATCAAAACTATACAACATGTACAAAGGCCGAGTGCGTAGCGCGAGATCCGGAAGACGCGCGCTCAAACTTGCGAATGAAGCGAGCCGCGCGCGATGAGAATGTGCCCGCGCAATGAGCAGATTTTTATCCCTAAACGCAGTTAATTGTTTGAATGTAACAAACTCCCTGCACGGAGAAAAATATACATAAGGACCTAATATCCAGGTTTTCAACTATAGGACGACGATCAAGATATCAAGGAATAATATCTCCTAGTTACTATTCTTTGGTTAAAGCTTCTCCGGCTTTGACGAATACATTCTCATCGCGTGTCTCGTGCTGCACACTCGATCAAAGTTTGTCCGGAACGGTAGAAAAGTTTTAGTGTCTAATTTTTTTCACATGTGTAGTTTTTCTAGAAATTATATTTTTCAATTTTTAATTTCATTTTTTTACGATAAAAACAAAAACTACTTCATAAAATGGGAAAAATTATAACACCTTAACAGATGTTTTTCAGGTGAACAACTTTTCTTGATCAATCTTCTGTGTTAGCTTTAGTAATTTTTTCAAGAATTTAATTATTTCATTTTTAAAGTTATTTTTCCTGATTGAAATAAGAACTTCATATCCTGTTAAAAAAAACGATTAACAACACATTCATATATGTTTTCCTGATGAAGAACATGCGTCTATTTGATTTTCCCTAAGCTTGTGTCAATTGTCTAAAAGTTCATTTTTTCCATTTTTTATGCTTTTTTTGTACACGAAGCAAAAAATGACTGGTCCTATCAAAAAGGTAATTTTACCGCAGAATTTTTTTGGTGCACAATTTCAGTTCATTCATATTTTCTCGTACCTTACATAGTTTGACCAAAAAATTAATCTTTCTATTTTTCATCATTTTTTGTGCGACCAAAATTTGAATTTTGGATTTTTCGAGAAAACTCAAAAAGTTGTAAAGATCATCCTGGAGGGCTCACAAAAAGAAACATTTTTTTTCTTTACACTTTTTTTCATATCTTGCGTTGATTGGCTCAAAATTCTCATTTTCTTTTTCATTTTCGCATTTTGAAAATGCCACGACACTCACTATTTGGTTTCTAACAACAACAAAAAAACATTCAGATAAATTGTTCCACTTTTTACGTACTACAAGAAGCCTTACTTACAATTTTTGAGTCTTAGAAAAAAAAATTCCAAACAAATTTCCAAAATGTTCCCCCCTTTTGCGTTCGATCCAAAATAGCTGGTTACCGAACTCGACTTGTCTTTTTGGTCCCTAGAAATAGGTGCCAAAGCACGACCGAATGTGATAATTCTTTCGGAAGTTATCGAGTTCACAGATTATTTTTAACTATTTTTTGTGCGATCAAAATTGGAATTTTCGATTTTCTGAGAAAATCCAAAAAGTTGTATTCACGATCTTGTAGGGCCCCCAACAAGAAACATCTTTTTCTGTGACTTTCTTTTCAATTTCGCGCCATTTGGCTAAAAATTCTCATTTTCTTTTATATTTTTGAATTTTGAAAATGCCATACCGCTGACAATTTTGTTTTTATCCATAAAAATTATTAGGATAAATTGTTAATTTTTTTACGTGCTACGAGAAATTGCACTTACAATTTTTAAATCTTGGGAAAAAAAAAAGTTCAAATTTTTTCTTTCCATTCAATTTTTCATCCAAAATATCTGGTTAACGAACTTGAACTGTCTTTTTGTCCCTAAATATGTGTGCCAAAGGGCAATCCAATCTGATCATTCTTTCGAAAGTTATCGAGTACACCGACTACATACTACAGACAGACGGACACACCTTCGTGCAAATCATTTTTTTTGTCAGTGGGTCTCAAAACGTGGAGATTTTATCAAATCTGCTAAACTCAATATTCGCACAAAACCAATATCTTCTCATTCAGAATGAGAATGTAAAAAAACACATTCGACTTTTCGAGAGTTAAAAAAACTCTCCTCATATAACTCTCCAGTAATATCTTGATATTAGAATATAATATCCAGGTTTTGAGGCCAATATCTGGATATTGATATTTGAAATCGAAAATTAGACCTTAATATCTAGTCCGTAAATTCAAAATAATATACATATTACAGCTTGAAAATGTCGATGCTAGAAGGTTTGGAATAATTATTATCCATTCTAGCAAATTATATACATTCCTTTACTAATTCATAACGGAGCGAGATCGCTTGTAATCTAATTATGCACATCAAATTAGAAGCTATATTTACAAATGCAGAGTCAGAATTATATATTAAAGACTACTTCTTTAATTGCTGCAATCATGATGAATTTGCAAAGTAATTAAAAACTGAACGCTCAAACCAGCAGTCAGATGCAAGTAGTTTTCCAGCGATCGCATGAAATCTATTTTCCGCATTGTCAATGCCATTTTCCATGTTTTACATTGTCCGTATGCACGTTTCAGTGGCCCATTACAGTTGTTATTCTCTCGATTGTGTGGGTTCAGCCCAGGGGGTACGTGGTATGACAGTTATACCACCGTTCTGCTCGATGTATTATGGCGTTTTGTATTGTAAAAAAACATGCACTATTATAGGTGGAAATGCAATACCGTGCCGCTGTTATTTGTAAACCGGCAAAATCCATTCATTCAGAGTTTTATATGCACCCCATGGTCGATTTTTCTTTCCCGTATCGATGTGTTTTCAAATCGATGCATTGAATGCAATTCCAATTTTATGAGAGTGAAATCTGTCTCTATCATTTTTTGTACAGTTGCTCAATCAAAGTCTCCAATCAAATGGATAAATAGAAATATTATATCAATCTCATTAAATCATCTTTCAAATTATGAAATTTTTCACGACTCCTCAGAAATTTTCGCATTAAAATCGAAGCTTTATTTTGAAAATATGGAATGTGGAGCAAGAATTCCGACAGCCGAGAAATTTATATTATGTGAAACATTATCATAAAACTTAACAAATATTGTCCCCATCCATAACATCAATAATTCCCTCACCTGATCCCATGGCCACCTCTCTTCTCATCATTTGGATTAGTTTCTAAAAAAAGGGAGAATCATTCATTTATTTTGGGCTGTAAACGATTTCAATAAATTATTTGTAAACAGCATTTACATTAGATGCCCCTCCTAAGTAGTCAGTGATTAGGAATTTCCATATTTGATGGACTGAGATCATTGGTTTGACTACTGTGGCATTGCTAATTGAATCTAATGTATTCCACCCTATATCTGATTCCATGACATCTATGATCTTCAGCACCTACCCCTGTTTCCGCCATCCTCTATTAATTATTACCGTCTCCCAGATCAACTAAGATACACACACACACACATATGCGCAGGTTTCTGGTGCATAAGCTCTATTCCAGCTCATACATCAGGGAAAAAAGCAATAGGTGCAGAAGCATTATTCTACTGGGATTGAGTATTGACAGCGTTTAACCACAGTCCTTTCAAGGGAAAGAAACGAAAAATTGTAATCCATCCAAACATACCTAAATTCTACGAGGGGCGCACAGTGGACTGAAACGGCAAAAAAAGTGCCAAAGTTTCTGCCTATGAAGGATTTGAGTTTAAATCAAATTTCGATGCATGCCTTCGATGTATTTTCGAACGAGGAATTCAAAGCCGTTTCCCTCGACGTGCCATCTTTACCCCTTCTCAAGTAAGACACGTGTTTTCAACAAGCCTAAACTGAGAAAATACGGGGCATTATTCCTCAACCCCAACTCAAAAAGTTATGTTTTTCAATTGTCTTTAAATTCTGGGAATATGTTCGCCTACCCAACATTAGTTAATCCACAAACTTATAGACCAGGATTACCAACCCTCCCCAAGTGGGGGGGGGGGGGGTTGAATTTTCAATCCCAAGGCCTGCAGGGGTAGTTTCAAACGCCTATAATTTCCTTTCTAATTCCGCGATTTAAATTTTTATGAGGGTTTTGAAAAGTGCTTTTTACATGTTTTCATTCTATTATATTATTTATACCAAAAAAAATTGTTCAAACAATTTTTTCAATAAATCAATGGTTTATTTAACTTTTTTCGCAATTTAGGCATCTGCGATTCTTTTTTCAAAAGTCGCAAAAGAAAGCTTGACTTTTCTACTATGAAAAATGTCTAAGAAGAAAATAGATAAATAGAGATTAACTGAGTTACGAGACCGTTTGTAGAGGGAGTCCTCACGCTTGCACTCGGACGTCATGCGGCACCATACCGCGGCACAGTTTTCAAGTATGCCATTTTTTGTATTACTCACATTGCTCCAAAATTGCACGAATTCATCGGAAAAAACTATTAAGAAATGTTAACCAGTGAGTTTGAAGAAGTTTAAACTTTTAAAAAAAATTAAGTAAAAAGCAGTTTCTTAAAATTAAGCAGTATTTTTATTAAAATAAATGATTCCTCACTATTATAATTTATTATCCGACAATAATTGGTTATTGCTTTTGCAATTTTTCAAGCCAAATACATCATTGAACCAACTTCTCACGTATAAACTGTGTTTAGGTAAATAAAGTACTAAGGTATTAGTAACAGCGGCAAACAAGAAAAAAGTTTTCTGTACACCGGACGTGACCTATCTACGGGCATGTTTTTCGACATTTCAAGTCATTTAAGGCCGTACACCCTCCGATTTTGAGTAAATTGCAAAAAACCGTAAGAAATAGCGGAAATTGGATGTTTCAGTGATAAAAATAATTTGTGGATCTAGAGCAAGCATAATTTTCATGTATTTTGATCCGTTGCATACTAATTTCAATTGTACTTATATCATAATCCGTTTGAATCTACACGGAAAAAATAGGTTTTCGAAATTTCCGTTAACTGTCAACCACTTTTGGATATGCAGAACAGTTCGTGAA
>WSXT02108815.1:0-11249 GCA_011762715.2 Neuroterus valhalla
CCGACCCACCGTAACCGTGTCTTTCCAAGCTTCCCCCTCCAGCGGGAGTTTCGGGACCTGTATATACGACCGTGATTGGAAAGAACCATGTATTTTACAAATTGTCGGCCTAAAAGCACAGCCAGCGCTGCCACTCGGCTTCAGTCAACTCTGATATTAGTAAAATTTCATGTTCAAATATGGCGCTCCAAGATGGCCGTAGTTGGTAAGAGGTCCCTTCGATGTAGGTCATGTAGGTGCATAAACATTGAAATCAAATAAACTTACAGCATGATCTGTATTTGAAAATTAGTTTTTACTTTTCAACGATAAAATTTAATGAAATAATAAAATCGACAAAACGAATCATTAACTATTCATTTTTTCATTAATTGGTCAAACAAATAATTTCTCAAAAAATTTGTTCATAAAGATATAAAAAAAAATAACGATCCGTCCCATGCATTCAGTGTGCATTTTGACAAATCTTTTTGCACGTAGTTAATGCAATAATTTTTTTTAATTAATAAGAAATGTGATTCATTCAGTTTCATTTTAATGTTTGCTCCACATTTATTAGGTCAAGAAATTCAATTTCCGTTTTGGAATACATTTGTGATCGCTTTTTGTTTGAATTCAGATTCAGCTCATCTCTTCTCTGCTACCTACTGAATTTAAGAGAAATTTGAATTTCTGAAAAATCAGCACCATCTCGTGAACGTGCGAGTAAATAAATGAATTTGAAGGAAGATCGAATCATACTTCCTATTTATCAATACCAAAAAAATATTAATTCAGACATTTGGGTCAAGAAATAAAAATCAAAGAAATGAAGGAGGATTCTCGTGTATTTCAATTTCGTCACATTATCGTGTCTTTACAATCCTCGAAGATGACAATTATAAAATAAATATTAAAAATATTTACACATTTTATACGAGCTGAATCGTTGATTATTGAAGATGGACACTTATGGTACTTATAATTTAAATTGACGAGGCTAACGCTATACACACTTTTCATCAAACGATATACAAATCTGTACTGCTTATGATTAACCGAATCAAATTATCAGGAACGCTTGATTGAATCTTACTCATAGAAGAATTAGAGCCTAGTGCTCAGCTACGATAAGAGTATTTTCATGTTTACAAAAGATAAGCAAATAGAAACACACAAGTCAATACTAAATAAATCGATTTAGGAATGTGCAGTTTTTCAGATGAAACACGTCTTCAAAAAAATTCCTTACTTATTAACTTAAACCCTTAACTCCAGGTCACTGTCTACTAATATCACAGATGGGAGAAAGCATTATTTACAGGTAAAACGGGATCAAGCCGTTTAATTTCGGATCAGGCTAAGCTAGGAAATAATTCTGAGAAACTCTCGTGCCACAAATCTGTTAATACAGAAGGTTCATTTACGCTGCAAGTTTCATCAAAGGGAGAACCATGAGATTCGTATCCGGTATCTGAGAAATTCGAAACTTGTTTTTTGATAGGCATGCTCGAATCGGTTTCATCGGAATGAATACTTGACGGTGACATAGAGTCATGGGAAGTGTAAGGTGAGAGGTTATCAGTATAGGAATGCACAGGAGTTAAAGGCATTAGTTCGTCGATCTGATTTTGAATACCCTCGGACGATACTTCTTGAACGCTCTCTTGGATCTTGATATCGTCATTAACTATAATCGTAATGCAATTGGTAGCCTCATCATAAGTACCATACACGGTTTCCACATCGCTGGCTGGTTCTCGTTTTATCTTTACATCCTGGTGACACCCTTTCTCAACTGGTATAAGCTCAGGCGAAACTTCGCTAGTGCAAGATGTGGGAACTAATGCTGACTGTTGAACATCGCTTATGCCCCTTGAACCTGCATTGACTTCCACGACTTTTGGTGCCTTACCCACCAATGGAGATTCTCCGGTGGTTTCTTCCTTGACTGATACCTGTAAAAATAAGGTAACTCAATAAATCGTACATTAGAAAATTTATTTCAAATGCTTTATGTGCCTGCAATTTTGTTGAGCGAAAAAAACTAATCAGTTTAAATTAAAGATAACATAATCAAAAGTAATATTTTTAAGAAATTCAAATGTTATTGAGATAATCACCTGTTCATTTGGTCGAGTAGTATTTGCTTCCACTTCTGCGGTAACTTCTCGCAGAAGGCTTTCGGCCAGTTCCTCAAGCCGGTCGATGTAGTCATCCCCTTGCAGTTCCCCAAACAGTTCCTCGAGAGGAGGCAGAGCGTCAGGATCTTCAGAAGGACGACGGCATTTGGTGTCAGTATCAGGGGTTGTGCCGATTGAACTGCCCCACCCTGCGGCGGAGGGTTTAGAGGAGATTCTGCTGATCCCGATGAGGGTACAGTAAAATCGACACGACCTTGACACATCGAACAGAGCCGCTCCTTTGTTTCAGAGTCCCTCTCTGTCCTTAACCTTTGGGCCTCGTCGTGGAGTGAATCATTTTCTGACCTGAGCATTGCACATTCCTGCACCAGGAGATCGTTTCTTTCGGAGAGCATGCGAACAGTCTCTTCCAGCTCGTCTAGTTTTGCCTTTTTCCTGTCTCTTGATGTTTGAGCTGCTACTCTGTTCTTTAACTTTCTGAAAAATTCAACTTCCTTTAGTTTATATGACAGGATCAATAATTGAAAAAGTTAGAATATTTAAATTAATAAAATTATCCCCAAAATGATCAAAAAAACTGTTCAGCTATTTCAACTTGTGTATTCAAATGAAAAAAGATTCT
This sequence comes from Neuroterus valhalla, assembly GCA_011762715.2. Classification (NCBI taxonomy): domain Eukaryota; kingdom Metazoa; phylum Arthropoda; class Insecta; order Hymenoptera; family Cynipidae; genus Neuroterus; species Neuroterus valhalla. The sequence continues at coordinate 2,746 of WSXT02108815.1, forward strand.
TGTACTGAAGCAGAATTTCTTAGGAAGAAAAAACAATAAATATACTTGTTTACAGTCCTTAAACTCGAATATACAATAATAACTTATAGTTATTGCCGAAGCTATAAAATATTAATCGAGGAAAAGCAGTCCTCGGAGCGGCAGTGAACTGTCTATACTATTCTATAGATACATATTCTACGAGGATGGAAAAAAGAATAATCAATAACTTACTTTCTTTGAAGCTTTTCCTCCCATGTAAGGTGATCTAGCCTTCGCTTCTTCCCTCTGATGCAAAGTGGTTCTGGTTTCAAAATCCCCGAATCGATCATTGCGTCTTCCATATGTTTCACTGCTTTCCAGTTATCAATCCTCAGTTTATCGGCAAGAATGGAGGTTGTGAAGTTGAGTTTCGTAGCGGTTCTGAGGTCGTTGGCTGAAATTATGCCTGAGTCTTTTTTAAGACCCTTGGGCAAAGTTATGATGACACTTTTCAATGCACTCATGTTCTGCCATAAGAAAATCAGAAAACCCGAAGATGTCAAATTTCACACACTGCTTTGACTCGATGATTGCATTCGCACAAGTGTCACTCTCGATGCTTATAATGCCAGGCTACACTTTTTATTTTGAAACGTGGTTTGTATCGTTCTTCTCAAACGTACAGGCTGCTGAGATGTAAGTCTATGACTGAAGATTTGCTGGTGTTGCAGCATTCGGATTACCGTGCTTGTCTTTTTGGCTGATGTAACAAATTTGACGAACTGCGGAAGCAAAGGTTCAATCGGGCACTATGGTGGAGGAAGAGTTCGGAGAATGTTCCAGAAAGTAGGGATTGGTAGATAAACACGAGGAACGTATGTGGTGTATTCTGATTGGTCAATCTTGACGTCACTCACCGGCGCGCATACCACCCACTCCACAAACCAAGACCCCCACTTCACCTTTTCATCACGGGGAAATTGCGTGCGAATCATGCCGTGAATGACGTAAATGGAATGGATAGCCAATGTAGCAGGTGCCCAAAATTTTTTCTCCTCTAATAATATAGTAAACAAATGATGAAATTCCTGTGGGTAAAACGAAACAAAAACTGACTCACTATCTTACTGCAGGACTCGTATGCTTTCTCCGAGGATGATTCGGAAGATAAGATTGCTCTTATAACCCTTGCGGATCCAGGAAAATTACATCAGAATGTGATATTTTTATTCCACATTAAAGAGATTCTGGACGTATTGATTCCATAAAAATTACAAAGTTTAATTATTTAGTTTTTGATCAAATATATTTCATGAGAGAACTTTTTGCATAATTGAAACGGACATTCTAGAAATAAAAGAGTTCTTTTTATACGTCATGAATTGTTAAATTCCCTGCAGCTCAATAATTTTTTGGTGCAGACAATCCAGTTGGTTGAATAAAAAATAGTCATCAAAATTATTTTCGAATCAATTTTATCATAATAGTTTATTATTCAATCTTATTATAATATATTTATATTCCAAACATCAATAAGATATATTCATTTACAAGAGCATATTATTTATTATTGTTTTCTAACATTTATAAGGCAATTTGTAAACAGTGGCTTTTGAGATTTCAAATCGTTCTAAAAGTAGATATGGCTATAGTGGCGCCTCTGGCGCTGGCCCTGGATTTCTAGATTTTGTTAAAAATCAGAAACGGAGACGCACGGGCCAACAGGGGCCAGGGGCACGGGCTGCTGAATCAAACTTGATTTTTCTCATATTCTCGATTGACAGTTTAATTTTAATAATTCTTGACTTTAGCAGCTATTGCAATTGTGTCAAAAAAGTTCTGGAATATCTAAGGTGAATTTTACCGGCTTCATCTTAATCAAAACGTCAAACGGCGAGAGATACACACGAATGAACTTTTTATCACTCTTATAACAAATTATCACGTGATTATGAAAGAACGGTGTTTCTTTTAGAAATGGAATTAGCTAGGCATGTGTGGAGGAGGACCTTATTTACATACAAATCTGAAGTACAGTCGTCACTGCGAAAGGGGTAATGTTTTAAATCGTAACATAACCTCAAAATGTCTATGCAATCAATCACCGGTAGAAAGAGATTTTTTTCAAAATTATCTGCACCCTACTTACAAATTCAAGATATGAAACCATTACGAAGTGTAATTTCTGTACTTCTCAAAAATCATAAAAGAATATAGAATAAATCGTGTTTTTATCATTAGATACAAAAATACTATAGTGATACCAGTGATTTACATTTCCGTAAATGTTTCATTTTCAATGTATATGTTGATACAGCAGCAGCGCGACTTCAAAGTTAGCACAGGCAGTTAATTTGGGAAATGGAGACTCCCGTTCGACTGTTCCAGAAGTTTTGGTGAAAACCGAGAAAGTATTCAACGCCCTTGGAGCTACCGATGAACTTTCTTCTTACATAGGATTGTCAAGGGAATTTGCCTGTGACGGCAAAGCCGAACATCCTTATGTCGATAAGCTGAAAAGAGTCCAGATGATCCTCTTTGACCTCAATCATGCAATATCGAGATCAGCGCCTGGAAAGATGAAACAGTTCGAAAATAATCACACTAAGGATCTAGAAGAATGGATTTTGGAATATTCAAGTCAACTTCCACCTCCCGAGGATTACATTATTCCTGTAAATTACAGAAGTTTTCTATCCTATTTCTTTTGCCAGCAGAAAATGTTACTCTTATTACATTATTTAACACGGGTTTTGTGCTGATCCACAAAGAGATATAAAAATAATAAGCGCGAACAGAATCTTCAAAGTAGACTGGAATAAAAGCTTGTACCTTTTCCTTTTAACCTGTATGGCAAAAAACAAGGGCTCATTGCTTGGATATGGGAAATTTTTCTTTTTAGTATAGAATAAAAAATAAAGCTCAAGGTCATATATTAATGCAAAGTTATGTTCGCTCTTATTATTTATTTAGAAAACATTTTTGAAAATTCTAAGAGCACGCGTTGCGCAAATTGAAACGCGTTTTTTCTGATGACTTTATAATCAGTTGCATTTCTATGAATTTGAACTTACAATGTCTCATAAGCATGCCTTGGGACTTGAATTTACATTAGTCATATTTCTCAATTAAAAATTATTATTCGACTTTCCGTATCAGAACTAATAAATTCACTCCATTCATGATTTTTTTATTTGCTTGATTTTTGTTTGCTCAAACATGTTTATGTGTATAAACATATCTTTGTTTTCGAGAAACGTTCCAAATTGCTGCTGTGAAAGACCTTGTGACATCAAATTATTCATCTTTCAAATGAACCAAATGTCATTTCAGGGTGGAGGCAAGGCAAGTGCTTCCTTACATGTAGCGAGAACAATTTGCAAACGAGCCGAAAGGAGTGTGGATGTTTTAGTCAAGGATGGAATTTTGGACAAGGAAGCGCAGATGTACTTGAATCGATTATGTGACTTCCTCCTTACTGCATCCCGAATCGCTGCAAAATGCGATCAACGCACAGAAACTATTTATATTCCACGAGCAGAAGTGCGTGAAGAGAAGTAAGCTAGTACATATAATAGATAATAAAAACCGAACTGTTATTATGAGCTTCGCCAGAGCTCAGGATTCTCCCACTGGGAAAACGTAGAAAGTATTTATGTCTTAAATACTCTTAAGGTATTGAATTGTTTGCTAAACGTTTTTCTATTCGTTACGAGTAAAATTTGATTTCTCAGAAGTCAATGTTGACTTCTCGCAAGTCAAAGTTTGCTTCTCACAGATGATTAAAGTAGAGTGTTAAACTGTACTGTTACGTTTATTATAGAATGATCCAATGCTGAAGTGATAAAGAATCTACAACTGAACTGCTGAATGATTTCCACTCCATGTTACATACCTGCTCATGAGCGACAAGACTTTGATTTTATATCGCAACGATAACCAGTTATTTTTTAGACTGTTCTTGCTTTAATTATGTCGGATAGGTGCATAATTCCCTAAGCCGTGTTCGTACTCGCATGAAAAGTTGCTGTCTTTCTTGTTCGAAACACAGTTCGATTAAGTTCCGTGAAACGAAAGCAGAAAAGCTTATTGTTACTTAACTTAGATCCACGTGTAGATAAATAGTACAATTCAGGATTGTACATAGTCGCTGGAAATAAACTCAGATATTTATCTTGTTATGTATGAGTATGTACACGATATTTATTAAATAAAATCATAAATTCTCAACATATATTAGCTTATCTTTCAGATAAGAAAATTTCAAAATTTTAAATACTAACAATAAGAGTTTTATGATAGATATCGTTTCAGTAGGAATAAGAATAGTATAACATTCCTTAGATCAAATTACAAATACTTCTACTCTAAAATTTCCTCGCCTTCTGTGACTTCCTTTAGATTCAGCAATTCCAGAGTTCCTGAACCTTTTGTCTCCGAACGTACTAATTCATCAATTTCTCTGTATTGTCCTGGGTCAATAAGGCATATCAAATTCAAGGAACCATCATCCCAGTCCTCCTTTTCTGTAGTTGTTACTATTTTGATTATTTTCTCCCGGACCTTCTTAGCTTCTTTCCCTTTAACGAAAACTCTTAATCTCATTTGCGCTCTTTCTAAAGGCATGACTGTCTTCAATTGTGGAATTACGTCTAGGGCTTGCTGCTTTGCATTTCTGTTCGGCTTGACTGAGAAGTGAACGTCTTTCATTGCCTTTTCAATCAAGGAAACCGGATAGGGACGCTTCGTTTCTGGATTGACGCACTTATCAGCTACTGTCGTCGCGATATCCTTGAACATCGATTCCAAAGTCAAGTGCCGTTCTTTGTCAGAAACTTGCAGTTCACCTTTATCCAAAATTTCTTTACAAATTTCGGTTTGGTCTTCCTGAGCGAAACATTTTATCAGGTCTTCCTTCTTTGCTACCTGACCTTTGGATACATTTGTGAATACTGTGTGCGATTGAAGTACTTCATCTATGTCTTTCTCTCTGAAAAACAAATTGTCGTTATTAATTCATTCAACAATTTTTTGGTACAAATTTTGATTCCAAAAGGTTCAACTTTTACATCAAAATCTTTTTATCCCGCAAAATAAGTATTACGCAGGGATCAAAAAACCACACTTTGAGGTGGATTAGTTGACAAATGACATGCAAAATATTCTCCGGTAGAATAGTGGCCGTAGAACAAAACGAACCTCATCGTGCGCTTCGCATTCAATTGTTTCTCCGCCTCACGCTTTGTAAACATTTATACGTATAGTTCTTTTAGAATTGAAAGTTAAAGCAAAGACAACTGCATTTTTATTTCAAGTAATTTTGTTTTCAAATCGGCTAGAACTTCTTCGGTTTTACAGAGTACATTGCCCTCGCGAATCTCACGCCCACTTAGAATATTTCCCAGAATGTGATTTTGTAAAACGGTATCTCTCGGCCGGTCTAGGAAAAGAAGGAAACGATTAAAAGAATGCTTTAGTGAATGGATAGGATCAATTTTTTATGCAATTATATAATAAAAACCATGAGCTGAAAATATTCAATAAAGAGGCCTCAATGTTATTTGTTTCTTTCTTCAAGTAATTCATTAAAATATAGAGAAATATTCAAATAAATGCACAGGGAAATTCCTTGACAGGATAAGACAAATTTTCGATTTACGAGAGGTTTTCCTAATTCCCGAAAATTTTTGAACCTGTTCCGGTGTCTCGTTTTTCAGTTTAAATTCTATTAGTGTTTGTTCTGGGCCTAAAATGGCGGAAATTTACTTGAGTTCATGCCTCTTTACGTAACATGCTTGCTATAAGGGTGAAATTGGAAATGCAACAATAGGCCGTTGTTCAATTTGGATTTATACTGCACACAATAAAGGAAAAATATATTTACTGATTGGGCGATCGTTCTCTGAATTGAAATACTGCATTCGAGTCAGATTCTGCTACGCATGTCCATTTTGAACAAATATAAGATATATCCTCAAATGCGGATATTTCTTCTCTGCAGCCTTGGAAACATACACTTTGATATGCATGCGAGAGGTTTGGAAAGACAACTCGATGGATTGTGTGTACATTGTACAGCTGTGAATCTGGTTGAATAAACTATTGAATTTTACGAAATAACTTTGTGGACCAAAATTAACGCGAATTGCGATTATTCTCATCGCGTGTCTCGCGCTGCGCACTCGATTAAAATTTGTCCAGAAGAACGTGAAGTTTTCAATATTATTCTTGAATCCAATATATTAGATGCATATTATATTACTTTATATACCTCATGCGTCGTTTTGTTTCTCAGAAAATTTAGTTCGTCTATTTTTAATATTATTTTTACGATTAAAACAAAAACTACGCGCATTGGTAACAAAATTGTAGCTCATTTTGGGGTAGATAACGATTGTTTCTCTATTCCTTTGATACGCTGTGTCGTTTTTCCAAGAATTCAATCTTTTAATTTTTAAATTTCTTCCAGTTAAAACAGGAACCACGCGTTCCATAAACCCCTGTCATATCAAAAAGTAATTTATATAAAATTTGTAGATCTTTATTGATTGCACAATTTTCATTTTCTTATATGTTTCCGTACCTTGCACAGTTTGACCGAAAAATGAGATTTTCCAATTTTAATTATTTTCGTGCGACCGAAATTTGAATTTTCGATTTTTCAAGGAAAACAAAGTTGTTATGATAATCTTGTAGAGTTCCCAAAAAAACAACGATTTTCTCCCTTCGATTTTCTTCCATATCCTGCGCTATTCAGCTTAAAATTCTCATTTTCGCTTGTAGTTTCGAATTTTGAAAATGCTACAACTCTTGACAATTTTTTTTCATCGAAAAAATCATGGGGATAAATTGTTTCACTCATCAAGTACTGTACAAAGACAATCTTAGAATTTTTAAGCCTTGGAAAAAATGGTCTAGAAAATTTTCAAAATGCTGCAACTTTTTGAACTTTCATCCAAAATAGTTGAAGGTTCAAACTTTAGAACTAAACTGTAGGTCCTACCCGTCTCATCCAGAAATCATCAGAGTACATTTTGTAGGTCTTTTCAAGACTAGAAACTTCATGGCTGGACCTTTCATCGTATTTGGCGTTTACCATCTAAACGTCACAATTTTCTATTCCATGGCATTTTTCGCGGTTAAAATGAAAACAATTAGCCCTATCAAAAAATGGTTACAAGCAATTTTATGCATCTTTTCAAGATGAACAATTTGTCTCTTGGTGTTTTATCGTACATATTCAGCGTGGTTTATAGTTGTGAAATGGAACTTTCAAGTTGATTGATTTTATGCTTCATGGTCAAAATCATGAATGGTATGGTAGAAGACTAACGAAAAAACATGAGATGTTTTAATAGACAAGAAAAAATTGCATAAGAGGACATTTTCATTAGAAAATGTATTCAAAAGCTATCGTCCAGTACATAAAACTAACACCCTCCTATTTACAATGAGAATGCAGAAAATCTGTCACAAAGTTGGAACCCTCTAGAATTCAGAGAGAAATTATATTTCGAAAGCAACTAAGGGAAAAAACCGCGTATTGCAAAAAAATGTATACTGTCAAGTTTGTCTACTGCAGAATCTGTGAATTATTATCTTTTTCTTACGTGAGTCTCATGTCAACTACTGAGGCTGAGTCTTTTTCACTTAGATCAAACCGTGAAATATTGAACTTTTCTTTGGAATTAGTCGAAATACAACATTTATGTAATAATAATTGGTAAAAATTAATATTGGTAAAAATTAATATTAGTAAAAATAATCTGACATACGCCGAAAGGGTAAAAATATATATGCCACAAAATATGTATTAAAAACATTGTCCATCATGACGCAATTAGTATTTTTATATTCTTCGGGGTATACAAAAAACATATGTGAGAATAATTTAACATAGAAAGCCTAACTTTAAATTTGGGGTGAAAAAAAAGATTCAAAACTCAAGATTCAGTAGGTTCAATGTTGATGCCTATATTCAACGATTTGATGTTGTTTACTTACAACTTGCTTCTCCACGACATAACCTTATTTCTGTAACAAGCGATTTCAAATCTCTTGCCAGCTTTCTTCATTCGCACCACAGCGACATTTGTCAGCCTTATTTGATTAATCGGTGTGAATATATTTGATCTTGGCATTTCAAAGCTTTATTCTTTAATAATCTTGTTTTTTTACGGTGTGGTTGTCAATCTCTCTGGTGCCGACCTCATGCATTATGCATATGCTGCGTTGATGAAAAAACACACACTTACCATAGACTATAGAGGTATTATAAATAGAGTAGGGAAGACAGCCTTAGAAGTGAAGCTGGCAAGAGAGAGACAGACAGACCGATGGTACTCTTTCGACGGTGGTCGCATGCGTCCCCAAAGGTACCATTTATATTTTCACTCTCTCAATCTCCCAGCAAAGCTTGGTCTAACTTCCGCTTACAGTAGCCCGTACGGTTACTTTACTCTGTATCACGGTCGTATACACAGGTCCAGGGGCTCTCGTGGTGGGGGATGTTCCCTTATTGAAGCTTCCGGTTCATTCAGAAA
>WSXT02108826.1:0-11249 GCA_011762715.2 Neuroterus valhalla
TTAGAAATGTATCTTTTTCTTTGAAAATTGAAATATTTTATTGGGAATCCATTTTTTTTCTGTTTGAAATCCACTTTTTCTGCTGAATATTCAACTATTTCATTTTTGTTTAAAATTTTCCATTTTATTTGAAAATGTATCTCCGGTTAGAAATTGAACTTTTTGGTTTGTAAATTTATCTTTTCGAAATGATAAATCAACTATTTGGTTGAAAATGTATGTATGATTGTAAATGTATAATTATATTCTTTCTTGAAAATTCATCTCTCAATTGCGTATTTATCGACTCGATAGAAAGTTAAACTGCTTCTTAAAAAAACCAATTTTTCAGTTGGGGTTCCAATTTGAGAAGATGAATTTTTAACAACAAAAATGGGATGGTTACATTTTTGATCACAAAAGCAGTAACCAAAAACTATGCAAATTTTGAGTCAAAGAAATGAATTTTCAGCGAACTATATAAATTTTAAATAAGATAGTCGCATTCGAAATAAAATAATTTAATATTCAACCAAACGGTAGAATCTTTTACCAATTGAGATGAATTTTGAACCCAATGGAAATCAAGAACAAAATCCAAATATTTTTCTTTAAAAGTTACTTCTTTTCGATTGTAAAATCTACAAATTATCTTTTTGTTCCAGAATTTATCTCTTTTGATCAGATATTCAAAATTTCTTTTTTCAATCGAATTTCCCTGATCTAAAATAGAACTAATGTAGTGTTGGTTGAAAATTTATCGTTTATTGTTGAAAATTTGAGCATCAAATTCGCAATTTGGAACTTATCTTTTTATGGTTTAAATTTTTTATTAAATCTGGATATAAATTATTTATTACTATTATTATGTTTCTGAGATGCAAAAGTAGCTGAAAAAGTAACGACAGTTGGTTTTCATTCATGTAACCGTCACGATAAATAGTTTCTTACCAGGAATAACTCACTTTTTCCTGGATTTATTATAGAAAATTGTACTAGTTATTTATTTTTCTATTTAGGCCCAGGCTAGTAAATTCGTGCAGCGATTCCACACTGAACGCAAAACCAAACTGAGCCTCCTTCTCGAATCCGAAAAATGGAAACAGGCAGATGTCCCATCGGAATTTCAGACGCTAATTTCTTTTCTTCATGAAAATAAATATTTCCCGGAGCTCTTCAAGCACGAGAGCCAGGTTCTGAAGGAAAATTCTCCGAGTTACATTTTAGTCGGTAATGAAAAATTTGCTGTTGTGGGAGCTGCGCTTGTCCTTATTCAGATCATACACGAATATTGCAGGTAAATATAGGAAATAAGATTGTCCCTACTTATAATGTGTCCCCTGAATGTTTACCTAATTTCCGTTTCTTTACATCTTTCCTTACAAAATTTTTTTTTTCACATCTACTGTTTTAACTGCTCCTTTCTGACTCAACTACCATTATGCCTCTATGTGATTTTCGCTTTCTTATCTCGTTTTCTTTTTCTCCTATTTTCACAGAAGATTTCCATTCTCTTCCTCACACTCCCTTTTTCGTCTTTTTTGGCTGTAGCGTTCCCTACCTCTTTCCATCCATTTTTCTCTCATTTCCTTTTTCCCTGAAATTTTCTTAACATTATCTTGCCATCCTTCTCTCTCTTCCTTTTCTCTTATACAACCATCCCATACATGCTCCTATGATTCCTTAACCCATTCGCATACTCTGTATTTTTTTTCTCATCCTTTTCCCAATGCATCCTTTACTTCATTTCCTGGTCTCAATCTAACTATTCTTGTCCGTCTCCCTTTCCTCTATCCTCTTTCTAAATGTTTTACCTTATACTATTTATTGTACCTTGTTTCCCTTTTCTCCCTCATCTGTCTGTCACTTGCGTTTTTCATCTGTTTTTTCTTATCCCCCATAACCAATAGTGCTTTTTGCTCCTGTTTCTACCAACTCTTTACAACACTTTTTCGCTAGCTTCCCTCCCTTTTGCCTCTTTTATCTTCTCTGACCATATAACTCGGGGTTCTCCATTCTACCCCTAATGTCCATCTAATATATCTCTCTTGCATCTTTCTACTTCCATGTTCCCCATTCTCTTGCACGATTTAACCGAGATATTTAAATTCCATTACCTTCTCTAACTTTTTACCTTTCCATCCCGCCATCTATTTTTTCTTTCTTCCTCTCCCCTTCCTTAACCTCATTACTTTAGTTTTATTCGTATTAAGGAATTTTTGTGGCGACGCCAATGCACTGTCACAGCAGGCAATATGTCTGCGCGGGAGATGGAAGATAAATTTCAATTTCACACTGGGAATTTTATAATTACGCACAGCTATGGCATTTATGAAACATTCGCGGTTTATACATGAAATTCTATAACTCCAAACTACAAGTCAATAAGGAAGAATTTCGCGATTGATAACGCACAAAGCCGTGATTTGAGGCCAAAGTTCAACAACACCATCCAAAAATGATGAAGGTTTGACATCTAGAGCATCAGACATTCACTTTAGCGCCATGAACGACAAGTTACCAAACGAAAATCTGTATAACTCGCGTGCTCACACGATACCGCATGATACACGATGATACATGCATCTGTTGCCTATAAAGTAGTGCTCGCAATGAATGAATAGTGGGGACAATATAAAATTGAATCATTCCTGCATAATCAATAATAAAACTGTTTTTCCAGATAATTTTTCACAATTTTTCATAGTTTATAACAAAAAAGAACAAATTTATAGTTTCTGGTAAATGGAAACTTTCGGGAATTCACAAACTTACAAGTTTCGAAATTGAGAACTTTAGAAAATATAGAAATTTGTTTATCCATTTGATCTTCCTCAAGTTTGCAAAAACTAAAACTACTTACAACTTATCAACTCATAAATAAATTCAGTACTTTATAAATTTTCTCAATCTTCAATATAAATAAACTTGCAATTTGTTCAAGTTTAGAATTTCTTTGCACATCTATTTATAATTTTTGAAACAATATCTCTGAAAATGGCTGATTTATAAAGAAAGTAGCTCCCGCAATAAATAAATGGGATAAATAATTTATTTCTCGATGAATAAATATTGAAATAGTTTTTCCACATTATAACAAAATTTTATAATTTGTTTCCATCAGATTAGCAAAAACTGATTTGCAACTTATCAATTCATAAATAAGCAAATTTTATTGTGCGGGTTATAGGGTGTGAAAAAGTATCACTTTACAAAAACACAGGTATACGAAAACGGGAAAGTTGACAAGAGCAAAATACCTCTAACGATAAACTCTGGCACGTGCCGTATATTAGTGTCATATTATGTAGGCTTATTTCACTTTTAGGAAAATGCTTATACTACAAACTTTGTAAACTTGGAAATATTTTTCCCGAAATTATGAACAAATTTCCAAAAAAATTGTAAACCTGGCCAAGTTTTATTGTAAATTCATCTATATGGAAAATTGAAAAATGAGTTGAATTTGCTCATTTATAAATCTATAAGTTGCAAATCAGTTTTTGCTAATCTGATGGAAACAAATTACAAAAATTTAGTATAATTTTTACTTCATTTATTAATTTTGAGAGCTACTTTATTTATAAATCAGCTATTTTCAGGAATATTTTTTCAAAAATTAGGAATAAATGTGCAAAGAAATTCTAAACTTAACTAAAGTGCATGTTTATTTATATTGAAGATTGAAAAAATTTATAAAGTACTGAAATTATTTATTTATAAGTTGTAAATAGTTTCAGTTTTTGCAAACTTTAGGAAGATCAAACGGATTAATGAATTTCTATATTTTCTGAAGTTCTAAATTTCGAACTTTGTAAATTTTTTAATTTCCGATAGTTTCCATTTACTGAAATCTATCAATTTTGTCTTTTTTGTTATAAACTATGAAAAATTGTAAACAATAATCTGGAAAAACAATTTCATTATTGGTTTATGCAGAAATTATTCAATTTTATATTGTCTTCACTATTCGTGTATCATGCGGTATCGTGTGAGTACTCGTCCAAAATGCAACTCTTTTAGATTGATAAGCTCTTTTGAGGTTAGAAAACTGTGAATACTGAGGCCAAGAGAATTTTGAATTGAATCATATAAAAGAAATTCACTTCTTGAGTAACTGTAACCATATTATTATCTCAAAGTCTGGAAAAAGAAATTTTATTTTAGAATGAAAGAAAGAAGTTACCTGTTATACTGAATACTAAACCAAACTGTTTACTCTTTGTTTTCTTGGGACTGATTGCAGTCTTCCAGCATCCATCATGATATAAAGATATGTTTCGTAATATTGCATTTTTATTATCACAGGAATTTTTATTGTTTCTCTATGGACGGACTCATTGTCAGTACAATTAGAACGTGGCAGTGAACAACGAGTCCACATGCGTTAGTACTACGTTTCGCAACCAGATGGCGCATCGTAGTTTTGCGGTTCCCAATTTCAGTACTCGATTCTCAACAAAAAATAAAATATCCGATATTTCAACTAAAAAGATTTCAATTTTTAATCTGAAAAAATTGCATCCAGTTAGAATGGAGAATTGCTAACGGAGTCAGTCAATGTTTAACTACAGCAGATTACATTTTTACCAGAAAGAATGTATTTTCAACAAGATGATGTAATTGTACTTTTTAATAATGTAACTAGAAAATAAATACAGAGGTGTCCAACGCGTGAGCAGCGGTGCAAATAACCGTCACTCGTCGATCCCCTCTCTTACCACCTTGAATGCGTTCATGCGGTGAGCGCGATGCGGAAAGGGAAAACGGGGAGAGAATTCTCGAAGAAGCGCTCGGAGAAGAGGAAGAAAGGGGAAGTTCGCCAGCCTTGCATTGGACACCCCTGCCCTAGTAAAGCTAAATACATTTTAACCAAAATGTTGCTCTCTTGACTAGGAGGGATTATTTTCTATCTTTTGGGTAGACTTCAATTTCAATAATGAATCTCTGACCAAAAAATTGGCTTTAAAAAATTAGTTATCAATTTCCAAACGATTGAGTTAAATTCTCAACGAAAAAATTGGAAGCTTATTTTTTCAGTGATTTTAATTCTAAATCAGAACAAGTTGTATTCAAACACAGAATAAGATCCTCAACTAAAACCTAATAATTCCTAACAAAAAGGTCGAATTTTATCGAAATTGTTGGATTTATAACCAAAAAGAGTCAAAATTTAAAAAAATACATAAGTTTTCAGTATAAACAAAAAATTTTCAACCAAGGGTCACCACTAATTTCACCAAAAGATGGAATATTTTAACACAAGATGACTTTCCCGAAATTTTCTATTATTTTCCACGAAAATTGGTACAAAAGAGTTTTTTAGGTCGCTGATTTCAGAAATGATTGAAAATTCAAAGTCCCAAAATGGCGGACAATTTTTCGAAATTTTCGATTAATTTTCACAAAATAATGTACAAAAGGGTTTTCTGGGTCGCTGATATAAAAAATGATATCTCAAATTCGAAATTCAAAATGTTGGACCAAAAATGGCGTACATTCCAAGCTCACAAGACCCATTCTCAAAGCCTCTCGCGAGGGTTGGTAAATAGTGAGAGAATCAGCTGTAATACCGAGAAACTCCGGCCTTTAAGTCGTGATTTCATTTCCAAGATTCAGGTCCTTATTCTAAAGTTGCTTTTCTTTTACAATGTTTTCGTTACATTTATTACTGTGACATATATTTATTGTTTATATATTTATAGTTTTCCTATATTATTTTTCTATTCGTTATATTTTTCATGAGAAAAATATAACGTATCTTTTAACGTATCTTTATAGCGTATCTTTTCGGCATGGCATGTGGCGCGTAGAGAATCATGGATTGGTGGGCTAAACCGCGGGTGGACACTCCCACGCGGTTGTAGAAGAAGCGCATTTATTTTTACGGGGGCAACTCGGGGCAGCTTTTATTGAAGGAATCAAAAACTTGATACTCTTTGGCGATCAAAACTGAAAATCTTGGCGCGCGCACTCGCAGGCAAAAAAGAATTCACTACATATATTCATGAATTATATGGAGCAAAAATTTTGGACGTGCACATTCCACTCCCAATATCATAAACAACAAACTGATGGGCGCGTCTTCGGCGAAGAGTCAAGTTTATTAGCTCGTATCTACATCAGCCGATAAACTACGAATTTTGAGGTTTTGGCCAGCTTTTTGGGATCTTGAACCACTGTGCGCCGCCGATATTCTCATCTTTATCCTCCTTGCTTGTCTCTTTTCTTTACCCCGTTATTTCCTTTTCCACTCTTAACAATTCCATGGAATATTCTTTCCATTCTAATATTCCAATCCCTTGATCTATTCTTTTCCCTTTTTTCCTCTCTCTATTTATTACTTTACATGGTTCTTCCTCTGTGCTAGCTCTCCCTTTTATTACAAGGAATTTTAGTAAAGAAATATAATTTTGACGATTTGAACAGGCGATTTCGTAAAAAGTTATAATTTTGAGATAGCACTGAGAATTTCGTAGAAGAATTTTCATTTTCATTTAGGTTCACCTTAGAACAGTAAATTTCTTTAAGAATTATGACCTGCTTTAAAACAGAGTTTCTGCATGGAATCACAAATTTGCCTTGAAGCAACTCATTTTTGACATAAAACGGGAATTTGACAAAAGAATTATAATTTTCGTTCCAAACTTTTAGGAAATATACTATATTCCTGAATTATTATAAAAAATTTCATGAATAAATAATATAAACCTCATTTCGAACGGAGAATTTTGGAAAACAATATTCAATTTGGGCCTAATAAAAGGAATTTCTAATACAAAAATGAAATGAAATATATTTGTAACTTGGAACAGGATATTTTCGTAAATAATCATAAATCACGTATCGACATAGAATTTCCGTAAATAATGATTTGTTTACTTGGAACTGAGAATTTCTGACATGGAATGTTCCAACTCAACATTATAATTCACTACCAGAATTCCATGTTGCAATTGAAAAATCTTTCAAAATGTTTAGAAATATCCTGGGATCTTTGAAAATCATTGGATACTTCATCTCTATTACTTTCGATCCCTTTTAATCCTTTTCAATTCTTTTCTATCATTTTCGGTGCTTTTGAATGCTTTTCAATCTTCCAAAAGGTTTTCTCCTCCTTCATTGATTCAATTTTAAATTTAATGAAAGAATTTTTGCTTGTTTCAGAACGGCTAGTGAATTAACTGCACTTTCTGGAACGATTGGTCGACATCTAGCGGAAATTTTGAGACATTATAATTCCCGATGTTGTCAATTAGTTTTAGGAGCTGGTGCCATGAAAGTCGCTGGTTTAAAAACTATAACCAGTACCATTCTTGTTCTTGCTGCTCGAAGTTTGAAACTCATTCTCTGGATAATGCCTTTCGTCAAAGCACATTTTCAAGGCAAGTTTTCTCTATTTATTTGGATAAGTATTTAGATCGACGAAATTCTAAATGGCCACTATAGCAATTCTACGAGATTTAAAATTAAATAGACAAAGATTGAATTTTCAGAGACCGGACATTTTCAAAATAAAAATTGTCAAATTTCTCATTGAAGTGAAGATGGAAAGAAAATTTCGATGGCTTCTCATTGAAGCCCTATCAATTTCCCAGCTTCAGCATTAGGAATTGAATTAAAAAACTTACAATTGAATTATTTCGAATAAGATTATGAAAAACAGTTAGTTACAAGTGGAAAGGGATTTCAATTTCATCATTCCTAATTAAAAACGTTGAAAATTGGATAACTGGAAATATAAAGTATTTCAAATAAAATAATTTCAAATCAAAGGCTCCCAAAAATGAATAATCAATTATTTAAGTTTCAAAGAGAAGACAATTTTCAAATGAAAGAAATGATTCATTCAAATTGCGAATATCAATAATGAAAAAAGTAATTTTCAACCAAACAGTAGAATTTTTGGCTGAACAAGATGAATTTTGAACCCAATGAGAGAATCCAACTATTTTTCTTCAAAGGTTATTAATTTTTGATTGAAAAAACTGTTTGGTTGAAGACTTTACTTTTTTTTTAGTTGAGAATTCATTTTCCCAGGCACAGGTGTAACTAATTCATTTTTGGGTACACATTTTGGATTTATAGTTAAAAATTTAACTGTTGAACTATAATTGCAGATTAAAATGGTGAAGATATGACAGAATTTCTGATAATTGCAAAATTATTGAAGAACTTTCCTGAAATGGGAATATTTAAAATCGAAGATAAAAGAAATTGTCCAATTCTTAATTAAAATCTTCCGAAAGTAAATTTAATTTGGAATTAAAAGTTTGGGGAAATTGATCAGTTTGAAATCGCTAAAATTTGGGTAATTTTAGATCGAAGAATTGAAAATAGAAAAACCTTAATTTGAATGATTCCAAGTGTGAAGGGTCTGTAATTGAACAAAATCTCATATTTATACCGCGATAATAATTCAAAATTGAGACAATATATGTCACTCAACTTCTGGGGTGGACACTTTTTTAAATAAATATTGTACGTAATTATACCACATGAATCGCGCTTTAACCATGTGAACAAATAGGACGAGCCTGTTCATAGAGCTTTGTCGAGTAGCCGCACAGTGGAAAAAAAAACAATTTTTTTTGGGACAAAAATCACCCGACTCCTCAATTTTCAACGGATCAGAGCTTTTTTTTTTAAATACTCATGAAGAACCGTACTTTGAAGTAGATGTGTTCGTTTTTTGAATTTGTTATTTGTCAATTTGCTATCTAACTTCAAATTTGCAATTGAATCGATGGAGAGAAGAACCGAGCGAGCGCACGGCCTAGTAGGAAAGGGAGGGGTTGCTGCTACGAAACGGAAGAGGCGAACATCGGTATCGGAAATTTTTAATACGTTTCCCAAAACTAAACTCGCGATATCTTCGAAACTACAAAAGATTTTACAATGAAATTTGGACACAAAACTCTTCAGGCTTTAGCGATGCCGTCAAGATTAACAAATAACTTTCTTGAACTTATTACTAATTATAAACGAAACATTCACAATTTCGTCGAAAATCGTCCTTGGAATTCACAATTTTTCAAATTTGCGAAATTGGCGATTTTTTTAAGTCAATAAAGGGGTTTTTCAGAAATTTTGATAATAATCGATTATATGTTTTAAAAAGTTATTTATTAATTTCGATGGCATCGCTAAAGCCTGAAGAGTTTTGTGTCCAAATTTCATTGGAAAATCTTCTGTAGTTTCGAAGATATTGCGAGTTTGGTTTTGAAAAATGTATTAAAAAGCGCCGTTCGCCTCTTCCGTTTTGTAGCAGCATCCCCTCCCTTTCCTACTAGGCCGTGCGCTCGCTCGGTTCTGCTTTCCATCGATTCAATTGATAATATTTGCTATATTTACTTAGCCTCATTCATCGACATTTCTTCACAAAGGTGTAGAATGAAATTAGTAAATTTACTTTTTTACATTCACATTCTGACTGAGAAGGTATTAGTTTTATGCGAAATATGACTATTATGGATTTAATGAAATCTCCCCGTTTTTAGACACCTTGAGTGAGAAAAAACGGTTTTTACGAAGGTGTCTGTCTGTCAATGGTTCTGGGTTTATCCATCGAAATAGGTTTTTGAGAAATTAAAATGCACATTTCCGATCAAACCATGCAAGGAGCAAAAAAAATGTTAAGGACCAAACTTATTCATTTTAAAAAGATCTACAAATTTTATTGGTACCACTTTTTTCATAAGATGCATAGTTTTTTGATTAAATCGTAAAAAATGTAACCAAAAATGAAAAATTCCATTTTTGAGCAAAACCATGCGAGATACAAAAAAAATGAAGAGGACGGAAATTGTTAACGTAAAAAAAAATCTACAAATTTACTGTTGAATGTTTTTCGATAGGACGAATAGTTTTCGTTTTAATCATGATAGCGCACTTACAAAAATAGAAAAATACCATTTCCCATCCAAACAATAAGAGACCCGAAGAAATAATGAACATAAAAATTGCTAATCTTGAAGCCAAACTATGCGAGATTTGAATATCAGTGGCGAGTATTTTGATAAGAATATGTTCCTTAAGGCCATGTTAAACATGGGTCACGTGACCCAAATTATCGATTTTTTTTGCAACAACTCACGTCCGCACCGAAATAGATATCAAGTTGATTTTCTTGGGAAAGCCTTAGAAAACAATAAACTACGTTTGTTTACAACATTTGGTTCAAAATTTTCAAGAAAAATTATCAAACAAATTTTTTTTTTTTGAAAATTATGAACGAAATGTTGTATACAAACGTATTTTATTGTTTTCTAAGGCTTTTCTCAAAATATCAACTCGATATCAATTTGGGTGTAGACGTGAGTTGTTGAAAAAAAAAGATGTCGGTATGGTAGGAATCGGGTAAGTTTAACATAGCTTTAAGGCCAGTAGAGCCTTGAGTAAAATTAATTTTGAAAAAATTTCCATCAAAAATCAAAAAAATTAAACCATCTCCAAAGAAGTAGATGTTTTCAACAGTTTTGAAAATATTTGCAACTCTGTGTATGCATTACACTGCAAGCTGAATCAAGCACATAAGCAGTGATCGAGCGCGAAGCGCAAGATCCGAATAACGCGCGCCCTAGACGCGCTCAAAATTGCGAGCCGCGCGCGCTGCGCGTCCTGAGAATGTGCCCCCGCGGCGGGCAGATTTCTATTGAATGAAAATGTAACTTGTAGATAAGTATCCTGTATTTTGTTGATTGTTATAAACAAATTAATGGGTATAACTGTTAATTGTTGCATTTTTGGATTTCGAATTATTACTTACATAGGTTTTGTTATAAAAATGTGAAAAATCAATTTTTAATTGCGAACAAGCACAAAATAACAATTAGAGCTAATAGTTTAAACAATTTTTATTTAAAAATTCATTCATTTGGCATATCTATGCTTCGAAAAATTTTCTTTGCTGTGGAATCATTCATTTCCTTCTGCAAAACAAGAATATTACGCATTAGAGTTCCATGAAACAACATTTGTCATTGTTCTAAACAAATTTACTTACTCGGCATATCTGTGCTTCGAAAATTGTTCTTTTCTGTGGAATCATTTATTTTCTTCTGAATAACAAGAATATTACACATCAGAGTTCCATGAAACAACATTTGTCATTGTTGTAAACAATTTTCCTGAACAAATTCACTTACTTGGCATATCTGTGCATCGAAAAAAATTTTTTTTGTGGAATTATCTATTTCCACGTGAAGGATAAGAATAATACACATAAAAGTCCCATGAAACAACACTCGTCATTGTTATGAACAATTTTT
>WSXT02108837.1:0-11249 GCA_011762715.2 Neuroterus valhalla
CGAGATCAGTTTTTGACGAATAATAATAATAATAATAATAATAATAATAATAATAATAATAATAATAATAATAATAACAATAAATCTTTATTGAGTTGTCAACCAAGAAACAAAATGTACAAAATATATATATATATATATATATAAGGTGGATCCAAAGAACTCAAAGCGCGAGGTACAGCCCACAGCTGCACCGAAACTAAGTATAGAAAACAAACATTCAAGGAGATGTTCTACATTATAAAAAAACAGTAGCTCCGTCAACAAAAAATCCGATACAGATTTTCTAAGTGATGTATATCGCGGTCTTATAGTTGATACTAATAACCTTTAGATTTAAATGTTCCCACGACGATTTTAATTACACACATTGTACACAGATGGCCAAATATTCTCCAAACTTCACTCTCAACAAAACAACATAACCTCACTCCTGGACATGCAATCATGATGATTGTATATGTAGCAGTCTACATGTAATATTCTGTTAGTAGGTAACAGCTTTTTCTCCTCAAATTTGATGTAATCCTGATAAGGCTTGATGTCACCAAGCGAAAGCTAGAAAAATGAACGTTTTGGCATTTATAACCAAAAAAAGACTAGTAGTTCAACAAAGTCGGAAGAACGACATTTTTCATTAAGACAGCACTAGTCAACAAAAAGAACAACATACAAGTATTACTATAATTTAGTCTGGATCCTGCTAATTCAGGACGATGAATCAAGTAGGTGTTAATGTTACGTGAGAGCAGCGTGTAACCCCCCCCCCCTTCCTAATAGACTGGTTGAGTCCACACGCTTAGGGCGTTCTGCAATCCATACGCACGTATGTTAGAAAGTATGAATGTGTGGAATCATAATTCTCATACTATATTAGCATGCTATGCTCAACTTAGTAGTGGGAGTGGTGTTAAAAAAGATACTTTTCGCAACGCCAACCTCGAAAATTGACGTTTTTTTACTTCTAATTGGTGAATTAGGGACCTTATTCGACCAGACTTCAAGCAAACGTTTTTCGCGCATGCGCAATGATTTTTATTGGTGATGCAATGGAGCGTATCTTACTTTCCTCAAGATAACGTATGGAGTAATATAATTCTCGAAAAAGAGGGAGATAGCGTGCAATCAGCCCCAGATATATAGGGTCAATCGAACGCAATCGATCTCATGTCACTTCGGGTCAAATTTCACATAAGGGGATCCGGAGGATATTCGTATTTCGAAAGAATTTTTTCGAAAGGATGTGAATTGATCTAACGCTGCACATATTAATGGAAATCAAATAATGCAAATGGAAAACGAGAGTAATGCGAAAGTGAGACAGGAGAACGCAATCATGTAACATTCTCAACTTTATTGAAACAACAATACCAGGCAGTATTGTCAAAATCGTACATGCGCTACGTCACCTCGCCAATAGAACGTGTTTACGAGTGTTTTTTTCAAGATGGAATAAGAAGAATTATGTACACACCTATTCTTTTTCAACTTTCTCCATCACGGGACTCCATAAAGCAGAATAGTATTGGACCCACGCTGAGGCAGCAATTGAAGCCTTACATTTTATTTTGAAAATGAACATCTAAAAAAAATCACAGATTAAGTAGTTACCGATTTTCCGACAGAATTAGTCAAAATGTTTACTCCTCGAATGGGTGAAGTAAAATTTTGATAACTTTACAATCCCATGGGTTAAATCCTAAAATATCATTTGATATAACCATGGAAATTTCGGTAATTCAGATTCAGTCAGGAATCATTTGGAATTTGTTATAATTATTGAGATGAGGCTCAGAATTGAGCACTTGAAAATTAGGTAAGGTAGGTCCATTTTAGGTGGGAACATTTGTTCTCTCCCAATTTTAAAAAATATATCACTTAATGAAGAATACTTGAAATGGTGAAGATTCCAAACTTGAGTGATGTTTTGAAGTGAAAATTTGTTGCTTTACCTTGAAAAATCAGGAATTGCGTGAGATGACGACCTGGATATTGTGAATCCTTATTTGCTCAAATTTTAGAAAAATCGAGCAACTAGTGAATCTCTTGATGCTCCGTGAATGTCTATATATTATTCTGAGATGTTTGAGATGGCTTTTATGGTACCAACCCAAATAATAATAATAATATTGATAATAGTAATAAAAATAACTGAACAACCCTCCATTTAGACAGACATTGCATTATGAGGTTCTTTCACTTCAAACTAGAGGCAGATGGCGCCAGGCCACGTCAGTCCTGACATGGCTGCTGCACTTACACACCGTCAATTCATACT
Organism: Neuroterus valhalla; assembly: GCA_011762715.2. NCBI lineage: Eukaryota > Metazoa > Arthropoda > Insecta > Hymenoptera > Cynipidae > Neuroterus > Neuroterus valhalla. The sequence goes on from WSXT02108837.1 coordinate 2,279, forward strand.
TGTGTTAGCGTCTTCGTGAGCCTGTCTGTGTGATCAACAAAACCAAGAACATAACCTTTAAAATCAATGTTCGTCGGACACAATTGTCGATGTTTTTTTTATTATTAACGTGCGATAAACAAAATGGAATACAGTGTAATATATCGCAATAGAAAGATAAAGTTCAAATTCCCTTCGAATGAAGCTATGGAAAAAAGTGTCTGAAAGCTATTGGAAGATATTTATTTGTGCTTTATACTCGTGATGGTTTATGCATAGCACACTTCATTCCAAATAATATTATTACACTCCATTTCATTTTGTTCATCGCACTTGAACTGTAAGAACAATAACGACAATTGTGTCCGACAAACGTTTATTGTAAAGGTTATGTTCTCGGTTTTGTTGACCACACAGACAGGCTCACGAAGACGCTAACACAACTTTGAATTTGACAGTGTATAAGTACAGCAGCCATGACAGGACTGACGTGTCCTGGTGCCATCTGCCTTTAGCTTGAAGTGAAAGAACCTCATACTCCTCCATCAGTTGTCATCATCGATAATACTGTTTAACAAAATACGACCAATGTATTCAGTGAATATAAATTGTCTTTCTCGAAAATAATTTCTTTGTGGTTCTTTTTCATATTTTTCGTGCATCATGTGACCTAAAATCAAATAATTTTGGAGCTTATTGTAAGTAAACATTGGAACTTCAGCAAGGATAACATTGGATCAACAAAAGTATAGATTCCTGCTCAAGGATTTTTTCCACGCCGTTTTACTAATGTGCATACACATGATAATGAAAAAATGATGCTATTCAATAAATTATATCAACTCACGTCTTTGCCGAGGCTTTCGATTGTTGATAACATGATAAAAAATTCGTTTCTGTATTTCAGTTTTTTTATTTACACGGAACTAAAAGACATTCAATCTGAACATTTTTTTTTTGTGCAGAAAATATAAAGGTGAACTGCCGATTCCTCCATTTTCTCTTCAAAAGTATATGAGGAGCAGCCTTCTCTTAACAAGGTGGTGGTCACTCATCTCACGGTCGTGAGACATGGTCATAGATGTGTTATACCGCGGTATAACGAAATGACCAAGTACTTTGTCAGTACCTTCGCGTTCCACAGCAACCCAGCTGTTCATGTCTCCGAGTTATATTATTCTTTCGCCTGAATCACATCTTTCTATTATATTATTCAGCGAGTCTTAGAAGGTGTCTTACGCCTCTATACTGTTACCATCAACAGGAGCATTGCATGCTACATTAAACAGTCTTCTGACTTCAACTTTTATTTTAACCCATAATAATCTAGGAGATACACACTCTTACATTTCGACATGCTCTTTTGCTCTCCCATCCATAATTGGACCAATTCCTTGGCTTGCGTGATTCCTTGTCTACTCCTGACCAGAGTTCGAGACCATTCTCCACCTTGTTAATCTCGCATTACTTTTTCTTTCATCCCAAGTCGCGCAGAATATCTAGCTTCCTGACGCGCATAGTATTCTGCAACTTCTTTTCCTTTAGATCATCCACACCTCTGGCATCCACACACCCAGTCTCCATTCATCAACTGAAATTTTTCCGGGGCACGCGGTCCGCTAATGAAACTGGCCAGCCTGTCATCTGAGGCTGTATGATAGTTTGTATTATCCATTGTGGAAATCATCCGCCCAAGTACTAATTCCAAGCAAGAAAATGTGCTGTGAATATAGTCATGTCCGCACGGAGAGCTTATTCGTTATATAGTGGAGTACCAATCCATAACGTCAGTCACCACCAAATATTCGTCATGTAGAGAAAGGTGCAGTAGGAAGGTAAAAAAGGGAAAAGATAGAAACAAATGAATCCCGAAGAAAACGAGTTGTTATTCGTTAAGTTACATACTAAGCAGGGCACAACCTCGTGAAGTTTAGTCATCTCAAAAATGAAGACCAAGGTCGGTCTCGAAAACTGCTGAAAATAAAATTTGTTTTAAACGCATATTAAGGAGAGCAAAATAGACATGTAGTAAGCATGCAGTTCTCGTCTTGACTGCGGAAAAGGGCTACTCGAAAATATTATTGGAAACCACCTGCCATTTCATGGGGAAAGCAAAGTTATAGAGATAGGAGTCAAAAGGTTATAGATGGTTCAAATGATTTTTCAAATAATAAAATTCAGTTGAATTTAGTTGACTTTATTTCAGGTTTGCTCAAAGTTTCGAGCACCAGCGCCACGCTCGAAAAGATTAGGCGTGAAATTCATCGAAAGACATCGTCAATTTTCATTACATCACACGGATTTCCTCCTTCCGATTCTTATATCTCAGTTGATAGGAAGGACATCTTTGAAAATTCGGCGAAGCTAAATACCTATATTACAAGAGCAGAATCGTAACCATCAAAAGTGCAATTCTCTATTTCAGTTATGCTTTGTAACATGCGAAGAAATCTGCTGGTACATACGGAGAGTTCCTATTATTTTTTCGGTGTATTGTACTTATATGTATGCTGTAGCATTGTAAGAAAAATGACTGCACAATCAATCAGTGATTATTCATTCTTGCGACGACCTTCACAAATAGCTATCGCTGCTCTGTAAACGAGTTCAGTTCCTGGTATTGATACATAAATGTGTTTTGAATAATCACCATTATCATATTCTCTCTTATCAACACGGAAAGGTACAAATGTTGTTACACTACAGTAGTCATAGCTAGTATGTGTAACTAGGAAGGCTCTCTTTGGAATATGCTTTTCGAAACTTTTATCTTCATTCACATCAAGACCGTAAAATTCATGTTTTGAGAACATACGATCATGACCTGCCGTTGCTACGAAAACGTTATAACCCCGATGATAAGAAGGTTCCATCATCCACTCGCGTAATTCATGACACCGATTAGGCTCTTCTAGTTCACTTCGGAACCTAGAGCCATCCTCCAATTCCAGCTCAACGGTCAACCTACCAATATCTGGGAATTCAGCCGGAACTGATTTGGTAGAAAAAAAACGCACATTACTAAAGTTACTATTTCAGTTAATTGAAAAATTCAACATCTTTTGCAATAAATGTGATGGTTCAGATTTTGGAAGGACATAGTTTTAGGTACGGAGTACTATTCAATATCTACTGAAAGCGTCAGTTAGCATTAACGCGAATATACTTGTTTATCAAAAATGAGCGCAGAAAATATACTTGGGTTATTGATATTTTTTGTTATATTTTTTCAGGGTACTACTAATAATAATATTTATTCTACAATTATTTTCTTTCCTGGAAGTTTCATTCTATTTCATTCACTCGTACTCCTTCTTCTGACAAAGAGAAAGAACGACTCTCGAAGAAGATAGCATTCACCGAAAATGCATCGCTTTTGAGTCCTCGGTTATAAAGAATGATCGTTGAAGGTGTGTTCAACAGTAACGTAGTAGTAACAATGACAACAGTTCGTGTCTAACTCATCATTGACCAAAAGTTTTTCGTATTTAGGAAACATCTAGTGCCCAAAGTGGACATTTGCTAGTACTCTGTGCCCAAACAGCCAAGAAACTGGGTAGTATACAACTCGCTCCCGAGCTGCTCGAGAAAGGTCCAGGCCGTAGCTAATGACTGCGATAAATAACTTGAGTGAAAGAAGCCTACGTCCCTTCCAATGCACAAGTGACACGCCTGCCTCCTCTTTTACTTCTCTGTCTCTCTCAAGCAATGTCTAGCCCTACTCTCCTCCACCCTGTAGATGATCAACAAGTTTACTTATTCGGCATATCTATGCTTCGGGAAACTTTCTTTCCTGTGGAATCATTTATCTTCTTCTGGAGCGCAACAATATTACAGATTATAGTTCTAAGAAACAACTTTTGTCATTGTTATAAACAATCTTTGAATACAAATTTAAATTTCAAAACAAGAAGATGAATTTTCAACTAAAAAGATAATATATTTAACTAGAGGAAATAAATTTTCAACCATGAAGGTAGATTTTCAAACAAGAAGATTATTTCCCACATAGAAAGAATCATTTTCTAATAAAAGAAGGAATGTTTGAACAAAATAGTGGAATTTCAAAGTGGAAAAATAGTTATTTCCAACCAAAAATGGAACAGTAACATTTTTAGTTTGGAAAACGAATTTTTAACCAAGCATAAGTGTTTTCTACTAAAAAAAAATCTTTAACTGAAGGAGTAGAGTTTTCAAGCAGATAAATTAAGTTTGACTGAAAATGATAAATTGGCAACAAAAATTTAAATACTCATATTCGGAATTAAAAAAAATAGATGTTTAACTGAACAAATTTAATTTTAACTAAAACTATGGATTTTTTAATTGGGATAAGTTAACTTTTCAGTGAAAGAAAATTACTTATAACAGAGGAAAATAACTTTCAACAAACAAAAAAATAACTTCCAAATAAATTATTACAATTTTTACACAAAATGATGAATAAATAAATGCAATTATATGAATGTTTAACTGAAGTAGTTAAATTTTAGAACAGAAAGACCAATTTTTAACTGAAGTGATGAACCTGCAACTAGAATAGTTCAATTTTTCACGAAAAGTTAATTTTCAACCAAAAAATTAAATTTTTCAACAACTTGGTTGAAATTTGAACTTTCAACGAAATAATTGAATTTTGAATTCCAGAAGACACATTTTCACCGAAACGTCGAATTTTGAAATAGAAAAGATCAATATTATACCAAAAATGAAACATTCTAATAATTCCTCTGAAAATCCACATATTTTGTTCAAAAATCGATATTTTGGAAAAAAATTCAACTTGAATATTTTTTGTTTTATTCGAAAATTCATCTAGTTGAAAACACCCATGTTCATTCAACAATTAACTTTCGAAGCCAGAAATGTTAATATTCCATCTTTTGGGTAGAAATGATTATTTTCACAGTTTAAAATTTAACCATTTTGTTGAAAAAGTACATTTTTTTGCTGGAAAAACTATTTTTGTTTAAGAATGCAGTGATTCTGCTCAAAGATTAATTTTTTTAGTTGCAAATTCGTCTTTATGGCTTGAAGTTCAATTGCTACACTTAAACATTCACATTTTTGTTCAAAAATTTAACAATTTGTTTTATGAAAATCAATTACTTCAATTAAAAATTGGAGTGTATCATTTTTGGTGGAAAATTGATCTTTTCTATTCAAAAATTCGACAATTTTGTGGGAATTCCTCTTTTTGAATTTTAAATTCAATTCTTTCGTTGGGAGTTCAAATTTCAACTAATTTGTTGAAAAATTGTATTTTTTGGTTGAAAATCAATTTTTCGTGAAAAAATTGAACTATTCCAGTTAAATGATCATCATTTTAGTTTAAAATTGGTCTTTCTGTTTTAAAATTAAACTACTTTAGTTAAACATTTATATAAGTTCATTTATTCCTTCATCATTCTGTGTAAAAATTGTAATTATTTATTTCTTTGTTTGTTGAAACTCATTTTTTTCTGTTACAAGTAATTTTTTTCAAGGAAAATCCAACTTATCCTAATTGAAAATTCCATAGTTTCAGTTACAATTCTATTTGTTCAGTTAAACATCAATTTTTTTCAATTTCAAATATGAGTATTCAAATTTTTGTTGCCAATTTAACTTTTTCAGTAGAATTTAATTTACCTGTTTGAGAACTTTACTCCTCCAGGTAAAAATTCTTTTTTTTTTTTAGTAGAAAACACTTATGCTTGGTTTAAAATTGAATTTGCAAACTAAAAATAATACTGATCCATTTTTGGTTTAAAACAATTATTTTTTTACTTTGAAATTCGACTATTTTGTTCAAACATTACTTTTTGACACCTCATCATTTTATCATACATTCACATCTTGAATGTTCAACGGATCTCCACGTATCGAGACCCCCTGGAGCCGAAAATCAAGTTTTGGCGATGGTGTCTGTCTGGTAGTCTGTATGTCCGTCCGGCCGTCCGTTCGTAAACACGATAACACATGAAAAAATTGACGGATCAAATCAGCCTTTGACACACTTGTTGATTGGTGCAAAAGAAAGGATGGGTTCGTTAGCCAGATATTTTGGATGAAAATTGAAGGAGGAGGAGAATTTTTAAAATTTGTTTGGACTTTTTTCCAAGACTTGAAAATTGTAAGTTTGGTTTCCTACAGTCCATAAAAATTGGAACAATTTATCCTAATGATTTTTTTCGATGAAAACAAAATTTTCAGAGTTGTGGCATTTTCATAATTCAAAAATATAAAAGAAAATGAGAATTTTCAGCCAAATAACGCAAGATTGAAAAGAACGTCAGGAAAATAAAATGATTCTTCTTGATAGCCCTATAAAATCGTCAATACAACTTTTCGGAATTTTCTCAAGAAATCGAAAATTCCAAATTCGTTCGCACAAAAAATAATCGAAAATATTTTGTGAACTCGATAACTTTCGAAAGAGTGATCATATTGGATCGTGTTTTGTTAGCCATTTTGAAGGACCAAAAATAAAATTCGAGTTCGTTAACCATCTATTTTGGATCAAAAGAAGAAGAGGGGGAGGATTTAGAAAATTTTTTTGTACTTAATTTTCCACGACTTAAAAATCGTAAGAGAATCTTCTTGTAGTACGTAAAAGTGAAACAATTTATCCGAATGACTTTTTTTTTTAACAAAATTGTCAGAGTTGTGGCATTTTCAAAATTTAGGAATAGAAATCGAAAGAGAATTTTTAGCAAAATAACACACGAATAAAAAGAAATCCAGAGAGAAAAAATGTTTCTCCTGAGGAGCTCTACAAGAGTTAATACGACTTTTTGAATTATCAGGAAAATTCCAATGAATAAATGAAAAAATCTAACTTTTACTGTACAGCACATATTTGAAAATCGAAAATTCTATTACATTCTCATCATTTATGATTTAGAAAGTATTAGCATCACCCGCGATTCTACATCTTCAATTTCCAACGGATCTCTACGTTTAAGGACCCCCTGAAGCCGAAAATCCTGTTTTGGCGATGGTGTCCGCCTGTATGTCCGTCCGTCGGTAAACATGATAACTCAACAAAAAATGATCGGATGAAATCTGTCTTTGATGCACTTGTATTTCGTATAATAGATAGCGAATTCGATTTCTCATGTAAAAGTATCTCAGATAATAAACTTAAGTACATATAAAAACTTCGGTCAAAAGTCGAGCGTGAAGCGCGAGTGCCACGATGAGAATGTGTACCTTGAATCCAATAAAGCTTTGAGAAATGTAATCTTCATCTATTCCTAATTACGTCATAAATTAAGACTATGAGGTTGCATTGGTTAACTGTGATCTAAAAGATATTGATTTGTTCAATTCACTCTCAAATCTGCATCATTATTGAAATGAACAATAGCAAAAGCATTTCGAATGCGAGACACAAATACTCGAGCGCGCAGCGCGTGGTTTGAAATGTACGAGCGCGAAGCGCGCGATGAGAATGTGCCCGCGAAGCGGGCAGATTTTTTATTAGAAAATGATTCTTTCTATTTGGACATTATTCTTCTTGTTTGAAAGTTTACCTTCATGGTTGAAAATTGAAGTGCTCCAGTAAAATATATTATCTTCTTAGATAGAAATTCATCTTCTTGTTTTGAAATTTAAATTTGTATTTAGAGATTGTTTATAACAATGACAAAAGTTGCTTTATAGAACTATAATGTTTAATATTCTTGCTCTTTAGATGGAAATAAATGATTCCTTAGGGAAGAAAGTTTTCCGAAGCATAGATATGCCGAATAAGTAAACTTGTTGATGATCTACAGGGTGGGGGAGAGTAGGGCTAGACATTGCTTGAGAGAGAGAGAGCAGTACAAGAGGTGGCAGGCGTGTCACTCGTGCAGTGGAAGAGGCGTAGGCTCCTGTCACTCAGGTAATTTATTGCAGTCGTTAGCTACAGCCTGAACCTTTCTCGAGCAGGTCAGGAGCGACTTGTTAATCGTCCAAGAAACTTTGTCCGCCGAAAATGCATAAAGGTAAGGGAGGCCTAATCATCAAGCCATAAAAAAATGACATACGATTTATTCGGACTGGAACAGGAGAGACCGAGCGCTCGCGCTCCTCAGAACTCGATCTGGATGAACTGGAAGACTTTCTACTTGAATCCCATCTTTTCCATTCCATGAGCTGCGATGAACCTATTATTGTAAGAAGGAATGAAAACTACAGTTTGCTGTGATTCGGTTGAAATTTGAGCTTGTAACTAACTAAATAAGTGAATATAAGTTTTGACTGTTTTTGTGAGTTTTGCATGACATTCTTGTAACAGGTGAAGCAGGAAGCGAAGAATGCCTTCTTGGACTTTTTAAGCACGCGCAAACTATCTCCCCTTCTCTCACAGTCAAAGCAAGTGCAGAGTTAGTTTTCGTGTTATTTTTCTTTTCACTTTTGACGGAGGTTGCATCTTCGCACCTACTTCGCATTTTTCCAGAGGGAAAAATTATGGGATGAAAGTTTTTATTCAGAAAATAAACACAAGGGACTCAATTAACCTCAGGTGATACATTTTCCTCTCATTAACCGGGAATAAAATTTACTCATTCATTCACTTTAAAATAAGGACAATGAAATACGTTGCAAGGTCAAATTCTGACTATATCTTAGACTACAATTTGTCTTCGATACTTGTATAATAATAGCCACTCTATTAAAAAATCATTTAGAATCGAACTCTTACAATCACAAATAACTCCATTTTAATCTAGAGGCCCTAGCTCAAATCTCCAGAGCCTATATTTGTCAAACTCAAGAGCCTCTTCAAACACTGATTGATAGACAATGACATATATATATATAGAGGGTCCCTGTGCCGAGGGTTTCTGCTGGATACGGTTACGAAAACTAATAAGCAGTCGCGGACGATTGTCCAGGAATGGTCCCAAAGTAAAAAGCTCCAAGCTAAGGCGTAAACAACCGTGCTTAAAGCTGAATGGCACCTGGGTGAGGTGTTCTTTACGGTGTCTCCAGAATAACGGGCGACCTTCTGGAGTATACAGCC
>WSXT02108848.1:0-11249 GCA_011762715.2 Neuroterus valhalla
TCCAAATCCTCTATTGATCTTAGTCCGTTACAGAGTTTTAGTCAGTTCAATCTTGACCCACATTAGTATCCTGGAACCTCGCTTGAAGCAACGTTTTCAGGCATGGTCTCCGATAGCCTTGGCCTAACCTAAAGCGGGGTCCACTCAAACACAAAGAAACCTGGTAAAGGCACAGTAACTAAACTGATCAAGTTGCATACACTGTAAGAAATAATTGTAATTTTACCATACGACTGTATGTCATGTCATCCATGCTCTTGGATATCCCATACTATCCCCATTCTTGATGCGCACGGGAAGCACGCGCAGCAGAGTGGAGAGCGCATGCGCTGCAGGGAACGAAAAGTCCGAGAGTGTCATGGCGTCTAGTTCAGAAGTTTTGGGACTACGGGGTGACAACCATCAAATAATTATTTTAACTGCAGTTATTTATCATTTTCGTGTTCAGTGCGAGTCAGTGTACTTTCCGCCAAAAGGATATAGAGGAGAATAAGGTTAAGCGAAATTATCCATTCCACGATTCTTAAATGTTTGGAGCCTCCTTCCGTAACCATGAATATGACGCGTACTCTGAGAGACTCTGTTGCCGTATGTTAATAGGTGATATTACTTATTTTAATTTTATTCTGTAGATCACTCATATATTATTAAGAATATGTATGATTTTAAGCTTATTATTGTAATATACTCCAAATAAGAATGTAAATGTATATAATTGTATCATAGTTGTTACATCAGGGCTCAAATAAACCATAAAGTTCACGAAATTATGTTGATTGCTTTATAAAAAACGATTTTTCCTAACCATAATATATATGAACCTTTGTTTCGTATATTTCCCATACATAGGTATGAAAAAATATAATCACTTTATGGTAAAATTACTAACCGCAAACCGTATATTTTCCATGCACCTATATAGGAAAGATGTAAATCATGTATGGGGAAAATACTATGCGGTTATGGTAAATTTACCATACACAAGTATTGTAAAAATACCACTCCAAGTATGGGTTGATTACTTCCAATACATGCATGGTAAATTTACTATGATTTTTCTGACAGTTTACAATAAGGATGCATTATCCAATTTTTATATTGGGACATCATTGATCTAAGTTGCCTGGTCAAAATGACGAAGCAGCCATAATCACATGTAGCATCTTGTAGCTTTGTTCCTGAATAATTCCTTTTGCTAATTTTTTTTTGTGAGAACGCTTCATTAAGGGGTCCTATTTGACATATCAAAAATATGTCCTCAAATAGGAGGGGAACCTGGTTTTTTTTTTAAACATTTCCAAATTTTGCGTTTGCATGGACAGGATAGTCCCCATCGCATTGTAGAGCAAAATGTCCAACAGGGGAAAGAAAGGAAACTAAATTATGAGCAAACTTTGTTGGAAAAATGATCCGCTATCTTTAATAGGTTCCGAGTTATGGTACATTAAAAATTGCTCACTATTCTAGAGTTTCAGCAAAAGAGCACTAAGTCTAAAAAAAAACTTTGAAAGGTGCACTCTTTCTGCATAGAGGCACCTGAGCGTACCGTGAAGTAGATGTACGGCCATATTTCGAAGTTTGTGCAGCACTCAAAAACTACTCGAAAATTGTTCACACAAGATTTTCTGAACATTTAATAAAATTATTTGTTTATTGATAAAAAGATACGTATCACATTTCCAGACAATTATGATTACTTTCTTGCAACAAAAGTACTAAAAAATACTCAGAAGCTGTTATAACAAAATTTTATCATAAACAATTATTCAAAAATTATTTAAAAACATTTATTTATTAATAAAAAGACATATTACATATTTTACGTCAATTACAATCACCTTCGTGACACAAGAGTACAAAAAAAATGACCAAAAAGTAATCAAAAGTGGTGCCAGCAAGATTTTGTTATTAACAACTATTTGTTTATTAACGGCAAAACACGTATTACGCATCTGGAATAAATTTTACACACCTAATTGGGACACAAACTTCGAAATATGGCCCTACTTCCACTTTACGGTACGCTCAGATGCATCTATGCAGAAAGAGTGCACTTTCTAAGGTCATATCTCGTGACCTATTAGGGTTGGACCTTTTTTTTAAACTTACTCTACAGTAACTCCGCTTTTATTATTTTTATCCGAATTTTGTCGTGGAACTTGCAGGAAACGAGGTATTTTCAAAAACCAAAACCTCTCCGTTTTTTGTCAAAAATGACCAAAAAAATGGAATTTTCAAAACCTCGCGATTCAAAAACTAATAGGGCTAAAATACTTTTTTTTTTGTACGCAGATTTCTGTTTACTCTATTTCATCTTCGAGCATCAATAACGTGAACTTAACCCGGAACGATTATTTTCGAAAAAATTAAACCTTATTTTTTGCCCCTAAAAATAGTCAAAAACAGTCAACTTTGAGGGGTTATAACTAATGACCTATTATAGTTAGAACATTGTTCTTCTCTCGGAATCACAAGAGATTGAGTCTTCTTCAACTCACCTGTAAAACACTTATCTGTAAAGTAATTTGGAAGAAAGGTATAGAGTGGTTTTTGAGACTAAGCGATTTTTCGCTGAAAATCCAAAAAAGTGGGAAATTTCCAATGTATCCTAACTCGGAACCTATTGGAGATAGTGTATTCATTTTTCGACAAAATCTGCTCATAATGTAGTTCTCTTTCTTTTACCTGTGAGATAATTTGCTCTACAATGCAATAGGAATTACCCGTCCACCCTAATGCAAAATTTGGAAATTTTTCCAAAAGAAAAACCGGGTTCCCCCTCCTATCCGAGGACACATTTTCGATATGTTAAATAGGACCCCTTAATGAAGCGTTCTCACAAAAAAAAAATTGAAGAAGGGAATCATCCGTGAATTTCACTCATTTTTCCGACATAATGCCTGGACTAATCCTCATCCTGTTAAGATTGTTACCGCATTTTAGGTAGTAGCTTCTACTACCACGGTGTTCTTGGCTCTTCCTTTTCTGATTGGTTCGCATAAGTGCGCCGATTTACGTGCGCAACGCACTTTGCGTCGCGTGACCCTGCGGGCCCGACGCCATCATCTTCGATCGCCTGCTGAATTATTTCTTGTGTGCTGACATATTTTAATATAAGCCGTGAATAAAAATGAAGAAACAAGGATAAATGAGTGCAGCATCTATAAGTGTATCGTATGTCAACTTGTATATAATGTGAGCGAAATTTTTATACAATACAGTGAAAGTAGAAAAAGATTTGACAAGTAGCAAATTTGATTGGAAACTAATTCATAATAATGCACAGAATTTTTTCTCCAATGAGCAATTCTAATTTTGACAGATACATTAAATTTATAAGGAATTCATTCCATAGTTGTGACAACCCCGTTCAATTAAAAATAAATTTCACTGTGTAGTTGTAGCAACCGAACCTTATGAGAGAGAACGTCTACTGTATTGTTGTGAATACCACACGGTGTGGTGGCTACAACCACACAGTTCAGACTTTATAACTAGACCTTTATACAAACAGCTATATGGTTACTAGGAAGAATAGCTGTAGTTGTGCCATATTTCACTATTTTTGTGGTCGTGCCGAACATATCTATGGACCTCACATCCCATACAGTTTTCTCCGTAAATGTTGACTTTCAGGGCAGCATGAACCATATTCATAATATCAATTACCTATATTTTGTCCAAATGTAGAATATTTTTGATTATAAAGGGTGGTCCACTTCTAATCAGAGAGACTAATTGATGAAAAGAGAATTTTTCGCGTGTATTTGAAAATAAATGCGGAATACTCAAGCGTATTTTCGGAATCTTCGCGTAGTGAGTACATCCCTAACAGAATATCCTAGCTCAGACCCAACCTCCCGTTCGTTCCCGCGGATTCCTTATCTATGACCAATTTTCAGGAGGAGCAATAACGAGAGCAATACTCGGGGTTGCTTTAACTAGAGTTCCAGTGTATTAACTATAATAATGTGCTAAACATTCATTAATTTATTTATTATTATTGTACCATCAAGCCAAATCCCTTTCGGGATAAGTTTAACTTGTGTACACTTTATTATTGTAAACGAATTATTATTGGTTAAGTTGCACACTGAGGAGTGCACCAGTCTCCTGCTGAAATCTGTTAGAAATTTCTACATAACTGACCAAACAAGAACTAATCAAGTTATAAACAAAATAATTTAGTTTTATTGAAAAGAAAATGAATAAAAAAAATTGAATTTTCTCATGACCAAGAAAAATATGAAATTACAACAGGAAAACAATTCATCAACTTAAAAAAAAAAAAGAGAAAAAAAATTCAGTCCAACCACAAAGGATGAATCTATATCCTGAAATACCAAGGAGGTTCATTTTTTAGGAGGAGGGGGGATTATTTAAAAAAAAAATAAATCAAATTTCACAAAATAAAATTTTAGGGCAGGTGAATATAAGCTAATACCCATTCTTGAATATTCATGCAGCTTCGGCGATTTAAGATTCTTCTATATTGATTTGTCACTTTTCCCCACAAATATTAGAACACGTATTTTTTTAAAACACTGGAAAAATAAATGTATCTCAAATATAAGTCGATGATTCGCATAATATCAGTTACTCGAATACCAGGCAGAAAAAATATGGAAAATGGAATGAATTATTATGCCTAATTTTTCCACTATGTATAATTTTTCAGCTTAGGATTTTTTCAAATTTTGAATTGTGTGTTTCTTACTCATATGTTTTTGTTTTTATTCTAGAGCCTTCTGACAAAATTTTTCCAAATGTGAGTTATAAGGTAAATTGGATGCACGCACTGAAAATTACAAAAGCTGAATAAATATTTAGGGCATCACAAAGAAGATTGGGCGATAGAATTAGAAAACAAAAATGTAGAGGGTGTATAGATAATACTGCGGAATGGAATCTTCGAGAGTACTTCGGAAGTGTGTGGTACTGCGACTGGAGGGAGAAAGTCCGGTGATGCTTGGTGGAATGATGAAATATGCGTGGCAGTCAACGAGAAAAAAGAAGCGTTCTCGAGAATGTTGAATATATTAGAGGTCTTAGCGATAAAGAAAGGACTAGAGTAATAAATGAATATAGGGATAGAAAGAGAAAAGCAAATATACTAGTAAAAGAAAGCAAGAATAAAATCAAAACGGGAGAAGATACGAAAATGAAAAATGATTTTGGAGGAAACAAGAAACTATTCTGGGGATGGGTTAAGAAGAGTAGAAAAGGAAATACTAGCACGGAGGAAGTCGGAATAAAGAATCCTGATGGTAAAATAGTATGGGATTCGGAGTTAAAGACAACATAAGTGATTTTTTCAAGAAGCTGTATGAATGTGAAGCCACGGAGCATAACAACAGTGACACAGATACGGATACGTGTGACAATTCCGATATAGGTGGTGGAAGCAGGATCGGTATCAACGACATTATTTCCGTAATTAAAAAACTGAAGAATGGTAAGGATGCCAGTGTAGATGGTATTTCCTCTGAAATGCTTAAGGTGCTTCGTCAAGGATAGGCTTTCGCCAAAGCCATAATTCTCTTACACTGATGAATTGTTTGTTGTAATATTTATCCCACCTCATCTTCAGACCCTAACGGAGGCTCCTATAGACTTCTTTTCTCCGAATATTGCGTTGTTGTTTGTTTTTGTTTACATTAAAAATCAAGTCATTTTTGCGCCTGAAAATCGGCACCGTTCGCATGCTAAAAAGCGGTCATTGGCGTGCACTGCCATGCCGGCCTCGAGTATCCTCGACAAATGTAAAATGTAACGGGTAACGTCTATTTTGATCCTGAACCGCTGATATTGAAAATTTCGTAACAAGGCGTATTACCGTGATTCGTATTATTGGAAATATTCAAATGTATTTTCGGCGCTAGCATTGCGATGGGTAAAATGAATGCTTCAAGATATATTTCATTTACAATGAAATATTTGAAAGTTCCTTCAAAAAAGAAAAATTATTCATTACCAAAAAAGATAATGTTCAACAAAAGAGTTGAGTTTTCAGGTTGAAATGACAAATGTATCAGAAAAAAGACGACCATTTAAACGAAAAACATGAATTTTTATTAATTAAAAAGCAAACAGTTCAATTTTCAACTGAATGGACGAATATGAAAAAGACCGTTACATTTTCAACTGAATCGTTGAACTTTGGAATCAAAGAAGGTAATTTCTTGAAAGACCTTTGGATTTTTAGACCGTTTTGTATTAAATAGTTACATTTTTTCACAAAAAATATTCGAGTTGATATTCGATCAGACGCAACATCCCAAATTCAAAATGAAAATCCGTTTAAGGAAACTATAGAAAGATGAATCGTCTAAGAAAAATATAATTGTCGTTATTTCAAACAAAAAAATGTTTTGATATTGAATCAAGCACAGTTGAATTCGATTAGAAAAGGAATATTTTCAACATAATAATTGACCCCTTCACCAAAAAGATAATTTTTAACCAATAAACTCTTGAATTTAAAAAAACTAATTTTGAAACTAAAATGGACGATTTTTTTGCTTAAGAGTTGTATCTTCAACCAGATAAGATTATCCAGCTAAAAATTAAAACAAGTCGCAACCATATTGTTATGAATTTTCAAGCCAAAAAGGCATATTTTATTGAAAACATTTCTATTTTCGACAAAAATAATAGAATATATATACGAAATTTCAACTAGTCCATTAATGATTGGAAGTTTATCGTCATTTTTTATTCAATAGTTTGGTTAAAAATACTTATTTTTGGTTAGAGATTCTCCTCTTTTTCTGTTCTAAATTAATCTTCCCCATCGAAAATGTGATTACTTGGGCGCAAGTTGAATTTTATTCCTGTTGCAAATTCAACTTTTCCGTATTATGCAAAAAATTTAAGTTTTTTGTTGAAGTAAACTATTTTGGTAGAAAGTTGTGGGCTTTGGTTAAAAATTGTATTATTTTTGTCGAAAATAGAAATGTTTTCGATAAAATATGCCTTTTTGTCTTGAAAATTCATACCACAATGATTGCGACTCGTTTTATTTTTCAGCGGGATAATCTTAGCTGGTTGAAGATGTAACTCTTGAGCGAAAAAATCATCCATTTTAGTTTCAAAATTAGTTTTTTTAAATTCAAAAGTTTGGTTAAAAATGAATCTTTTTGGTGAAGGGGTCAATTTATTATGTTCAAAATGTTCCTTTTCTAATAGAATTCAATGGTGCTTGATTCAATATTAAAACATTTTTTTGTTTGAAAAAACGACAATTATATTTTTCTAAGACGATTCATCGCTCTATAGTTTGATTAAACAGATTCTTATTTTAAATTTCGGGTGTTGCTTTGTATGGAACATCAACTTTAATGTTTTTCATGAAAAATGTAACTATTTAATACAAAGTGGACTAAAAATGCAAAGATCTTTCAAAAGATAACCTTCTCTTCCTCCAAAGTCCAATGATTCGGTTGAAAATGCAACTGTCTTTTTAATATTCGTCCATTCAGTGCGGGAAATTGAACTGTTTGCTTTTTAAATAATAAAAGTTCATGTTTTTCGTTTCAATGGTCGTCTTTTTCTAGAACATTTGTCGTTTTAGCCTGAAAACTCAACTCTTTTGTTGAATATCATCTTTTTCGCTAATGAATAATTTTTCTTTTTTGGTCGAACTTCCAAATATTTCATTGTAAATTAAATATATCTTGACGCATTCATTTTACCCATCGCAGTGCTAGTGCCGAAAAAAGGTTTAAAAATTTCCAATATTACGATTCATGGTAATACGCCCAGTTACGAAATTTTCATCACCCACGGTTCAGGGTCGACATAAACGTTACCCGTTGCATTTGTCGAGGATACTCGAGGCCAGCATGGCAGTGCACGCTAATGACCGCTATTCAGCATGCAACGCGGTGCCGATTTTCAGGCGCAAGAATGACTTGATTTTCAATTAAATAAAAACAAATAACAATGCAATATTCGGAAAAAAGAAGTCTATACGAGCCTTCAACAGGGTCTGAAGATTAGGTAGGACAAATATTACAACAAACATGAACAAATGTTGATCTTGGCACAGTGAAAGTTCGGGGACTTGCGTTCGCAGATGACAAGATCATTACGGTAGAATCAGCCGAGGATTTGCAGAGAATGTTGAGTAGACTGCGGATACCAGCATGAAGAGCATGGGTCTCAACATTAACATGAATAAAACAAAAATTATTGTGTTTTGAAATGAAGGATGCGAAAACACATTGCCCTTAATGGAGAGAGGATAGAACAACTTGATAAGTTCGTGTATCTTGGAAGATTATTCACTTCTGACGGGAAGATAGATGCAGAGATTTGCAGATGTATGAATGAGGCTTGAAAGATTATCAGCAAGGTACGGGCAATCTGTACGGTAGCGAACCTGGACGTATCAAGAAAAGGACAAGAGACAATTTATTCTGAATTTGGCGCCTCAGTCTGATAGTTTTTTCTTGCGTTGACTTAAAATGATTCATTCTTTTGCAAATAATTATTCCTTGCTGTCAAGCTCAATTTCGGTAGCCAGTTTCTTTTCCAAATATATTTTCCTATTCAATACTCTCTATGAATGTCAATCTGATACAGAAATTAGGAACATTATGTATTTTAATCAAATTCGAGATCAAATTCATAAACCTTCTTTTTTCGCCAAAGTAGATCTACAGCCTTGTTCAAATTTAGAATATTCATCAACAAAAACTTAAAAAAGAGACTGTACATCTCAGTTTTATTCTGATTGTATACCAAGGATGTCTCTTCAAGCCTAAAATAAAAAAATCTGTTAGGTCTCTTCTGAAAAGACACAATTTTCAATTTTTTTTCTAATTTTTGATTACGTAGATCTTATTGTGGAAACACATTGAAAAATTGGGAGAAAAATTAAAAATCGGGTAGTTTCGAGGAAAAATCCACGCATCATCATAATATCTCTTCTACAATAGACCTTTTAAAAATGTACTTACTTCATTTTATCTCTTGAGAAGATAATATTTAAGGAAAGCTGTGCACTGAGTGCTTATAGAAAAATTATCTAGAAAAATAAAGAGAGGAGAATGTATGTTCGAAGTTTGAAAAAAATATAAGTCACAGTATTTTTAAAAGGTCTGTGACTCATTTTTAGCATTTGAAGTTCTCAAATTCACCAAAATTTTACATGTGGGATTTTCATGGTTCCTTCTTAAGAAAATAAGAATGTCCATAATATGACACTACAGAGTATCACGTTAGTCATTTTCAACTCGTAAACGTATCCATTTTTTGAATTTGTTTAATTCTAAAGGCTTAAAATTTGAATTTCTGTTTGAAATGATTGACCATTGAGGCTACAAAATTAAGACGTTTTTCTTGTAACCAATTCTTGCTTTTGCCCTTACATCCGTGTTTGAAAAATACGGCAAAATCTTCAAATTTCTCAACAGTGTATTCACAAATTATTCACTGAAAAGAAATATTAATTGAATCAAATAAATTTAGTATTAGATACGTCTAATTATAAATTTTTTTGATTGGAAGAAGTTTTTCTTCCAAAAAAATGATTCTTTTGATTGAAAAAACATTGAATCTTGAAACGAAAAAATCGCCTTTGATCAAAGAAATATTAGATTGGGTGTATTAAGTCCTGCAATTTTTTTATTCAAGTAATTTTTTTCTTCAGTGTACGGATTCCATTAACACTTTTTTATTATTTCAGTGTTTGAGAATACTAAAATTCGTACATCTCAAAATTTTATTAGCAAGCTGACAATTCCTTGATCTGAAATGAATAAACTGACAATAAAATTTAAAATACGTTGAATGTTGTCGAGGTATCAATGTAAATACAAGCAGGATATATTGTAGGGTGTGTCGCGTACATGTACATGGTAAAACTGGAGTTTAAGACCCGTTATCTGAAGATACTGGAAGATGGGACCGTAATGGAGCCCGAGGTATTTTGCACCGACGACTTGAAGTTTTGGTTATCAAAGTTTACGGTACCTTCAGAATAACCCAGTTCTAATCACGCGTGCTCTAACACGTCTATGCATAGGTTGCCTAGTAGATTGACAATTTATAGATCTGTTAGGCACAGATTTTGAAATAAGCCAATACAGTCTGCTAAAATGTCCTTGCATTTAAATTGTTTGTAAGTATATCCTCCATGACGGTAAAGTGATGTCGTCGCGAAAACGAGAAAACATAACATTGTTTACCGTTCTCAAGTCTCATAAACTTGATTTAAGACTTTCCGGAAATATGGAATTAATATTGTAAGACACAGAGAATAAACTAAAGAAGTTACATACAGAAATATAGAATATTATGACTGGAAATTTTTATTCATAATATATAACCATAATAAATTTAGTCATAACTTTTCAATCAACAAAATCTTCATTATGAATCAAGATTTTTAATATAACTTAAGAAACAGTGTACAGTTTACAGTTTATGGACCGTGCGACTTTTTTTTGAAAAAGAGCATCTTTTTGCGTCTTTGAAGAAGAATGTGAATAATTGACTTTTCATCTTTTGTCTGTAGTTTGGGATATCAAACTGTTTTATGACAGAGTCACTCTGAAAAGACGAAACAGTTCAGAAATATAAAGCAATATAACAGAGTGATAGAAGTGTTACGTCACGAGAATGTAACATGGGTTCCAGAATTTTGCTATACTCGTTTGGTTTCTAATTAACGTAACTCGTACGAAACGGTGTTAGAAAGCAATGCTATAACAATTCAAAAACTTCATGCACTGATGGAACTAATACGCCACAAGTTCACTGAATGTCCTAGGTCGTTTTTTACATAATATTTTTATGCCTATATTTCATAACGCTGTCATTTTACCGTTTCGAAGCGAATTTACTATGTGGTTTTATCATTCTTTTTCAAAATTTTGAAAGTTGATCGACATGTAACACAGCTATGGAACGAGAATATGACACTTGCTCTGGAACAATTTTTCTGTAATATAGTTACGTATTGGTTCTTTAATATGGCGTTATCACCTATTCAGAATTTCACAATATGTACCAAATGTGTAATAGAATTATAGATTTGATACGTCATGGAAATGTATTATTATTATTATTATTATTATTAATATTATTATTATTATTATTATTATTATTATTATTATTATTATTATATCATCAAGCCAATTCCCTTTTGGGGTAAGCGAAACTCGTTTACTCTTTATCATTGTAAACGAATAATTATTGTTGGTTAATTTTCACACTAAGGAGGGCACCAGTCTCCTGTAGGA
>WSXT02108859.1:0-10121 GCA_011762715.2 Neuroterus valhalla
CCGATAATTCTTTCGAAAGTTATCGAGTACACAGATTACAGACTACAGACTACAGACAGACAGACACCTTCGTAAGAGCCATTTTTTCTAACTCAGGGTGTCTCAAAACGTGGAGCTTTCATTAAATCCGCGAAAGTAAATTTTCCCAAAAAACTAATACCTTCTCATTCAGAATGAGAATGTAAAAATTGTTTTATACAGTAGGTTTTGACAGGAGGGATAAATTTTAACCTTTGGACCACTGAGAAAAAAAAGTGCAGCGCCACACAACTTTGAGGGTTTTTTTGGGGAACTTCAAGACTGGAAAACTGCCGACGGTCTCCTTCGTTCATCTAACATATCTGAAGTTACACGAAATTTTACAAATATCGTCAAATTTGGCAATTTCCCACTTCTTTCATTTAACATCATCACTTCAAGCAAATTGTTTTCTTAATTTTTTTATTAGTAATTGATGCCTATAAACTGACAAATTACGCATAATTGGTTAAAAAAAAACATTTCTAGATTGAAAAAATTATAAAAATGGGAAAATTACTTGATACAGTGGTTGTTGGTAACTTTGGGGGTTTCTTAGGGAAACTGCAAAGCATTTTGAGGGACAAGCTGAATTCGTTACCCAGCTATTTTGGATGAAAAATCAGAAGGGGGGAGCATTTTGAAAATTTTTTTTTCAAAGACTAAAACTTCTCAAGTGAAGTTCCTTGTAGTAGGTAAAACGTGAAGCAATTTATCCTCATGATTTTTTTTTTTTTTTTATGAAAACAAGATTGTCAGTGTTGTGACATTTCCAAAATTCGAAAATATAAACGCAAATGAGAATTTTTAGTCAAACAACCCAAGATATGAAAAAATGTTTTTTTTTGGGAGCGCTCCAGGATGATCTTTACAACTTTTCGAGTTTTCTGAAAAATCGAAAATTCAAATTTTGGTCGCACAAAAAATAATGAAGAATAGAAAGATTCATTTTTTGGTCAACCTATGCAAGGTTCGGGAAAATATAAACGAACTAAACTTTTGCACCAAAAAAAGATCTTCAAATTTGGTAAATGTAACTTTTCGAGAGGACAAGTAGTTTTCGCTTTTTTTATAAAAAACCATATAAAAAATGAAAAAATGAACTTTTGGACAATTGACACAAGCTTAGGAAAAATCCAATGGACGCAAGTTCTTTACCAGGAAAATATCTTTAAACGGTTTATCAACTCCTTTAACAGGATATGTATTTCTTATTTCAAGCAGGAAAAATGACGATAAAAATTAAATAATAAAATTGTTGGAAAAATGACTAAGGCCAAAACAGGAGATTGATGGGGAAAAGTTATTTACCGGAGAAATATCTGTAAATTTGTTATAATTTCTCGCATTGGACGCGTTGTTTTTGTTTCAATCGTAAAAACTAAAATTGAGAATTAAATAAATGAATGTCTGGAAAAAGGACACAAGATGTAAAAAAATCAGGCAACAAAACTTCTCTATCGGTTTGGACAAACTCTGATTGAGTGCGTAGCATGAGACACGCGATGAGAATGTATCCGTTAGAGACGGAGAAAATGCAACAAAAAAGAATTTCCCAATCATCAAATTATAGTAGTCAGAATTTTGCTTTTGAGTTTCAACAGCTTTATAAAGAAAAATCGGTTTATACAGTGGATTTTGACCAGAGGGATAAATTTGAATCTTCGGATCACAAAGAAAAAAAGTATTCTTAAATTCGCAGATTTTAAGTTTTTTTATGGCTATGAACAGAGAAATTACCCATTATTAGTAAAAAAAACATTTTGCAGTTTAAAAAAATTGATTCAAAATGGTGAAATTGTTTTCTAGGGTGGTTTTTGACAGGGAGGATAAGTTATAATTTTTCTCTGAGCTATCGCATTTTGGAGAGCACCGAAAGGCACTCTTTTTTATTGACCCATGGGTTCCATGACAAATAAACTACTACTTCCATAAAAAAACGTTGATTCTTGCAGGTAAATGCTGCTGAAAGGTCAAATATGAACATATGTCTGAACTCATGTTTTTCAATAGACAAGAACACAATACACAAACTAAGCTTATCAATTGAATTACAATACATTCTATTCATTCTAATATATTCAATTCAATGGATGCGACGATTTGTTTCCCACAAGGGATTAGGCCATTTTGAAATGACGTCACAAGTGGAAGTACTCTATCGAATCACGCAGGATGTCAAATCTGCAAATGTTTCTAGAACTAACAGAAGATTCGGATTGCATCATGAAAAATCTGCAGGCTGCGCGCGCACTTTCTCATGGCGTCCCATGCGTGCGGCTCGCCTCGCTCGCAAATTTGAGCGCGCCTAGGGCGCGCGTCATTTGGTTCTCGCGTTTCGCGCTCGATGCTATATTTACCTCGCGCTACGCTCTCAGTATTTTTCTTACCTCGCGCTTGGTTACTTCCGTGCTTGATTCAGTTTACAGTGTAATGCCTACACGAATTTTCAAATATTGCAAAACTGGTAAAAACCTTTACTTTTATAAAGATTATTATTAGATTATGATATTATATAATAATATACTATAATTCCTCGGAAGAAAATGTAAAAATTCTTATTTTATCCTCCTAAAGTCTCTAGCATTGGTGTGCTCCCCCAAGTTTGATCTTTTAAGACTCTCAGCAATTGAGTTTGAAAAATTGTATTATATGTTGCAACTGGGATGAAGACATTATCCAATTCCATTATTGGAATTTATCGGAAGATATTATCCATTACTGAGAGACCGCAATTCGAGATTGAAAAAGTGTGAGAAAAATTGCCTTGATTGCTTGGTACTCATTTCCTCCGGTCGAGGAGAGAATCTAGGGCAATTCAAAGATTTCTAAGAGTGAGTTGTATGAAACTGTCTCTGATATACCAGTCATAAGCGGAGGAAAAAAGTTGCTTATTGCTCGTTTATACCTCCGTCACTCTAATCACAGATCCGGCGATTAATTGTTAGCTACGACTAATTGACAAAGTTCTCAGGCTCAGCAATAAATTCTGGGGCTCGAAAAAATGAAAAAATATTGGAAAAATCTGTCTCAGACAGGCCCGTCATATATTTGAAAAAAATCGATTCCAAGTTACGTCAGACCTGCAAACGATTGCGAAGTTTACTTTGTTTTTTTATGATGAGAAAATTATTTTATTTGGCCTATTTCAGGAACTCGGGAGCCCAAAACGGGCCTTTTTGAAAAATATATGGATTATTCATCTTATGCTTCATATTGATATATGATGACACCAGAAGGATATTTATAACATTGACTGGGAAGACCTCAAAATTTTTTTAAATAAAGTAATACCTTATTCATTTCAATTCAATCTATTTTATCATGACAATTACAATTTTGCAGGAAATTCCTACTCTAAAAAGTGTTGAGTGAAAAGCCAACCTCATTTTCAACGCAGAATTTTCGTTCTTTTAGCCTAATATCTTAAGAATATTTAAAAATAAATCGAATATTTATTTCAGCTTTCACTTTTTCTTGCTACAAATTATTCGTTTCCTTATTTGAATTTAAACTGAAATAATTGAACCCAATTAAGAAACCAAACTATTTTCGGTTAGAAATTCGTCCCCTGTGATTCCAGAATGAACCTTTTTGGTTCAACATATCAAATTTTTGGCTTTTTATATTTTTCAAATCTCTATTTAGTAGAAATTCAATCTTCTATGAATGAAAGTAAAGCTTCCAGTTGAAAATGATTCGGTTCGCAGTCGAGGATACAACTGTTTATTTTTGAGATCTTGTCTTTTTTAGTAAAATTAAAACGATTTCAATTTTGAATTAAAAAGAGTATTGGTTTGAAATTCGACTAAAGCCTTCATAGTTTGAGACTAATTTCCGAGGTAAAGATTCATATTTGTTTCTTGTAATATAACCAGTTTGATGGTCACTTTTGGGCCCACATCAAGTAACATGCGGCAAGTCTCATTTGCGGCAAGCATCACCTGCGACAAGTCTTACCAGCGACAATTATCACCTGCGGCAAGTCTCCCTTGTGACAAGTTTTATCTGCAGCAATTATCATATGCGGCAAGTCTCACATGTGGCAAGTCTTATTGATGAAAGTCTCACCCGTAGAATTTATCACCTGTGACAAGTCTTACCTGCGGTAAGTCTCACCCGCGACAAGTCTAACCTGTGGCAAGTCTCCTTATGGCAAGTCTCACCCGCAGCAATTATCACATGAGGCGATTCTCATCTGTGGCAAGTCTCCCCCGTGGCTATTCTCACCTGTGGCAAGTCTCCTCGTGGCAAGTCTCATCCACAGAAATTATCACATGTGGCAAGTCTCACCCGTGGCAATTATCAACTGCGGAAAGTCTTACCTGTGTCAAGTCTCTCTTGTAGCAAGTCTCATTCACGACGATTATCACCTGTGAAAGTCTCCTTATAGCAAGTCTCACCTGTGACATGTCTCAACCATGGCGAGTCTTATCAACGGCAATTATCCCTTACAGCAGTTATCCCTTTTGGCAAGTCTCACCCGAGGTAATGATCAACTGCGGCAAGTATCCATTGCGGAAAGTCTCATCTGCAAAAATTATCAGTCGCGGCAAGTCTCACCTGAGGCAAGTCTGCCTTGTGGCAAGTCTCATCCACGACAATTATAACCTGAAGCAAGTCTCACCGGTGACAAGTCTCCTTGTAGCAAATCTCACTCGCGTCAAGAATTATCATTGCGGAAAGTCTCGCATGTAGCGAGTTTCCACTGCGGCAAGTCTTACCTTTGGGAAGTCTCCCTTGTGACAAGTCTTATCCGCGTCAGTTAGTATAACTTGCGGCAAGTCTCGCATGTATCGAGTTTCGACTGCGGCAAGTCCCACCTTTGGGAAGTCTCCCTTGTGACAAGTCTCATCCGCAGCAATTATCACCTGCGCATGTCTCACCTTCGGCAAGTCTCACCCTTGTCATTAATTATCATCTGCGGCCAGTCTCGCATGTAGCATGTTTCCACTGCGGCAAGTCTCACCTTTGGGAAGTCTCCCTTGTGACGAGTCTCATCCGCTGCAATTTTCACCTGCGCATGTCTCACTTTCGGCAAGTCTCACCCTCGTCATTAATTATCATCTGTGGCAAGTCTCGCATGTACCGAGTTTCCACTGTGGCAAGTCTCCCTTGCAGGATGTCGTCCTTGTGGCATCCCTCCCGAGTAGATTGCCAATATTGAGGCAAGTCCACTGATCCAAATTGTCTCTCCGCAGCATCTCCCGCCACGAAAGTGGCAAAAGTATGTTACCTCTCCCCTTAGCAAGATTTGAAGTGTCAAAATACTGTTCTTGGAAACGATGCAGGTTAAATACCTTCCCCCTTTCCCAATTCTTGCAGGGAGCAGAAAGGCACCACAGTGATTGGTCATGGAGATAATGTAGGTCACATAAATATAAATGGTGAATCAAGTTAGGGAGAGATGCTGAAATTTTTGCTACTCTAGGGGGAAAGAGGTGCCGCAGGTGGCTAATTTGGTTCGGGAGACTTTCCACGAAATTGGAAATCTTCTCGGGAATCGCCTTTGCGGGTTCAAAATTTATATATTCTTTAAAATTCGATCTCTTTGAGGTGAAGATGTTAATGTTTGGTTTAAAATATTTCTCTTTTTGATGTCGATTCTACTATTTCTTGAAAAAATGTCTTTTTGTGTTTATTTCAATGGCTTTACAGGTAATTGGTTTTATACGAAGGATGAATTTTAAGTAAGTTTCCAGATTTTACCAGTAGGTAGATAGCAGCGGTACAGGCGGGAATTTTCAAATCGGTTGAGGCACTTTATTCGACAAGGCGTCCTAATTGCTTCTCGAAGCCACTCTTTCCTTCAGGATGATTCAGGATTATTAGAAACAGTAGAAGATTCTTCGGGATGGAACAGGAATCTTGAGGATGATCTTATCACAGCCAATAATATTAAATAATAAAAGAAACAAAAAAGCAGAATAAATCCCTAATTTAAAGAGACGAAACTGAATAAAACCAAGTCTTTGTAAACAGTCCAGCTTCCGGGGTTCGTCAATTAAATAAAGTCATTGCATTTCCTAATTTTCAAATCTCAATTATTAGAACATTGAAAATTCTGGAAATAATCAGTTCTTACTCGACTTCGAAAAGCAATGTCACAATTCGTTATTGATGACGTATCGATCCTTATGAGTTCAAGCTCTGGAAAATTGTGCGAAACCTTGCTCAGGGGCAGGATAGATCGTTGGGGTGTGCAGAAGGCACCCTTGTTGCTTCCATTCCACTCGAAATTTCGCTCCGTTAGCGGTTTTTTCCAACATTTATTTGACAGCTGTCGTCTGCAAAGCTCGAATTTGGCTAACCTTTCTAAGGCCAAGGGGGAAGAGAACCTTAACAAAAAATTGTTGATCTCATTCTCTGTGAAAAATTTTGGGAAACATTTTCTTTCAAGATTTCCACCTCGAGAATTGGAAACCGAAATCGCCAGATCCTTACTAGGTGCATTCGGAAAAAAATTGTCAAATTTTTACTCACATGATGGGAGGAAAATCTGGCGAATTTTCAGCCCAAGAATTTTGAAAAAAATTTGCCTAATTTTTCAAGTTCATTGTTGGAAAAAAATTGTGATCAATAGTTATATTTTCTAACTGGAGGTTAAACTATCTGATATGTAAAATGTTTAAAAAGTAATGTATTTTTTACTGAACAATTACCTATTCCGCTTCTGGTAGTGATTCATGGGACCAAGGAGGGTAAAATTTGAACCAAGAAACTTCAATTTTCCAGAATATAATCCAGCCAATTCAAAGCCAAGAATATTGATTCTACAGCAAAAAAGTCGAATTTGCAACAAAATAGTGAAATTCCAAACATAGAAAGATAAAGTCTCAACCCAAATACTAACATTTCCAGACCAACGTAATTTTCTACGATATTTTGAATTTCTACCAATAGAAGGATGTTTTAAACAAATTTTGAAAAATCGCAAATGTCTACTCTGTTATAAAATGCATTTCTGATAAGAAAAATGAAATTTATATTGACAGGACAGAATGCTTAGGAAAATATGCTAACTCTAAACTAATATTATAGAGAATAATAAATTAATTTTATTAAATAGTAAAACTCCCTTCAGGTAAATATAAATCCCGAAGAAGTAAGAAATTTCAATCAGATATATTCGAAATTTCGATAAAATACAATAAGTTTTTATCGTGCCACTGAATTTCACATTCAGAAATGTAAATCTTTAGCTCTCACATTATTTTTCCAGCTGAAAAAATATGAATTCCTATCAAAAGCTTCAAACTTAAGCTTTGCTTTGGAAAATTCCAATTACTACCAAATTACATTAATTTTCGAATACGAAACTGATCTTTTAACTGAATAATATGAGCTTGAGCTTGAAGAATGAAATAGTCAAAGTCAGAGTTATAAATTTTATTTTCATCCAAGATTTGATTTTCAACCTGAAAATGAGAACTTTCTTCAAAACAGTTGCATTTTAAAACAGAAAAAATGCGATTTTCTATCAAGATTGAAAACATTTCTGCTAATTAATTCAACTTCGAACTATAACGATTAGCATCAAACAATATAATGGAATCGCAACCACGAAGAACAATTTTCAACGAAGCAATTCAGTTTTCCAAGAATAGATTCATTTGCAACCAAGTAGATGAAATTTTCATCGGAAATGAAAATATTGAAAAAAAAATATTTCATCAGAAACTTGAATTCTTAAATGAAAAGATGAATTCGGAACAAGATGCATGAATTAAAAAAAAAAAAAAATCATCAACCAAGGTTATTGATTTTCCACCACATAGTTTGATGTTTTACAAAATATATTATTTTCAAATAAATAGTGAAATTAAAAATTGATGTAATTTCCATTAAGAGATCAATTTTATACCCACAGAGACGCACTTTTAACAATTTCCATGAATTTCCCATGACTTTTCTTCAGCAAGTCTCACCTGCGACAAGTCTCTCCTCAAGCAAGTCTCCTCCGACAAGAAAATAATTATCATGCCGAAAAATTCGAATACCGAACAAAATTTATGAACTTTTGAACAAACATTCAAATTCTTGAGTTTACCAATTCTACGTATTCCTCAAGGAGGGTAAGTTTTCCCAGGCCGGATTCATAGTTAGACGACTCTCTACACATTTCTTTTTTTAATTTGCTTATAAGCGATATGGGAGTTTGAGATTCGAAATCAGTGATTTTCCGCTATTACGTGGATTTAAAAATACGTTTGAAGGGTCAGAATTAATGTTCTCGAATCTCAATAATGATTTTGAAGATGCTTTCGAACTGAATCAAAAAAAGAGTTACTAATGTTTATTTCAAATCATTCTTCTTAAGTTCAAAGAGTTCCTGATAACAAAAATTGAATCACACACTCAATTGTGATGCCTGATCAATTTATAGCTTTGTGAATACATTTTCCAAATGCTACTAGAACAAGAAAATCCACATATTTCGAATCCTACACGGAGAAAAAAATGGAAGGAATATTTACGGAAATAAGGAACATTTTACTTTCAAAATGTGCAAACCACTTACATTCGCGAATTGAAGTAATTTCTAATAGGAAAATTTACAACATTTTTTACGTCAGTGTAAGGATATTTGAGTTTTATGACGGTATAATAATTGTTTTTGTATATACATTCCGCTAACCCGATGAACTCTTTTGTTACAAAACTGGAAATCAATATTGCGTGCCAAACTATCAATATTTACCGCACGGAAAAAGTAAAAATCGCGCACACACTTGAAAAAAAGAATATAGTTGAGGAGTTTTGGACAAGAAGGCGACGGGCGCTCGAAGACGAGTAAAAGTATTGTTCACCCTGTAACGTCTGTATCAAAAGTAAAATTCCGAATTTGAAAAAACCTATGCTAAAGTTCTATAGCTTTTGAGAAATAAACTTCAGTCTGTACGAAAAAAGGAAAATAGAAGAAAAAGGAAGGAAGTATTTTTTGGAAATCACTTACTGAGTAAAAACGAGAAGAATACTATATTTCTCATATTACAGAATCAAGTGAGTTCGAGACAATGTCTCTGTGTTTCAATAATATTCTTTGAAAAAGAAGTTTGTGGGTTCTTTTTCTATCTCCGAAAAAAATAATCAGCATACTGAAACTCTCTCAGAGAACATATCCATTTCTGCGGGTTTATAGTGTTTTGTATAATAAATCTTGTCAGGAAGATGCGCATCACTTCGACGCTGTATTCTAAATTCAATACTACAAACAATTTCGGAACACAAAAGATTTGGAAATTTAACATTTGATAATGTTAGCGAGATATCAGTTTTTTATTCAATGCAGCTGTATATAAATTTCGGACATATAATGCAGCGGTCTCTACGTCGGCAAGTCTCCCTTGCAACATGTCTCTCCTGCCACAGGAAAGACTTGCGACATGTTGTTTGATAGCAACTCGAAAGATCAAACATGAGGGATGGGTAACTGAAAAATTTTAGAAAGATCCAAATTTGATTCTGTACACGAATATGATTGGACCTTCCGGTGGGAACCCATTTATTTCAGGAAATGCACCTTTTGGAACAAAGTGTGCCACGCTGTTTGCATTGAAGCCACAAATTTCGGATCCCAAAGTTTTGAAATGCCTACTCCTAAATGGTGAATAATTTTCTTTTAATTTTTGCTGAATATTCAGATTCCATCTTTTTTGCTTGAAGTTGAACTGTTAGGTTAAAACTAATGATTCTCTTATCTCGGAACAATTTTAGACAGAAATTCCAACCAATGGTTAAGTTGGAGAACGGGAAAAAAATCTTCTTTAGCTTAGATTAAAACTTTCAGCGTCACTAAACATAGGTATAACGTTATACCAATCACCTTACCGTAATTGTTAAGGTGGTTATGTATGACTGATTTTTTTTAATTATTGAAAAAACCATTCGGTCGAATTACTCGTTACTTCTATTGATCAAAATTTCGAAACACCTCAAATTGTTCTTAGATGATTAGGGAGTTAGGTATTCAGGGTCAGTTTTGGTAGGCTTAGGAACTGGGTAAGCGATGATATTGGGTGTGCAGGATTTCAGATTAGATCTTCGAAGAGGGTCTTTTGTGTGAACTGGGAGAGAATGAGGGAAATCGAGGATTGGAATTC